>WSYH01001989.1:3613-99646 GCA_036426205.1 Ascaphus truei | reverse complement strand
TATGTATGTTGTGGACAAGACAAGGATTTTGCTGGCAACGGACACCTAGTATTGATGAGGTCAGTAGTACTTTATTTATTTGTATATGCTAGTTAATGTTTTTAATAATGGGCAATTAATCTATTATCCATATCTGGATAATAGTTATTTTGCACATTATTGTACTGTAGGTGTTGGGGGGGAGGGTGTATGTATTGAATGTATAGGCCAGGTTTATTTTTTTTACATTCAGGGTTTGATTCCGTGGTTTTGCGTGGGGCCTATGGAGACCACCTGTGGGTATCCTCGGGTATCCCAAGGGTATCAGGCTGGTGGTTCCATGGGCGACACATGCGGGGATGATGATGTGTGGTCCCACTTCTGTGGGGGCATCACGGACCCGTAGTCTGCGGGGATGACGATGTGTGGTCCCACTTCTGTGGGGGTACCGCCGACCCTTAGGTGCGGGGATGATGATGTGTGGTCCCACTTCTGTGGGGGCACCGCAGACCCGTAGTGAGCACCCGTGAGTTCCCCAGACCCCCGAGGGAACCACCCGAGGCCCCGCAGACACCTGTGGGTTTGACCCGGGGCTCCCAGACATCCTTGGGCCTACCGTGGAGACCCAATTGTGGTCCACGGTGACCCAAGGAGACCACCTGGGTGCCATGGTGCTGGCAGGATCCACCAGCAGGCCTCCAGAACCTGTGGAATGCTGCTGGTAAACTGTAGGTCTGTCCAGGTGCCCTGTCAGCCCACCGGGGACTAGCGTGGGGCTGCGTTATGAACCCTGTATGTAAAAGGATAAATCTTGTATTTATGGGGGGGCACAGGGGGTGGGTAATGTATTTAATAAATATAATGCTGTTTATTGTGGGTCATTGTACTGTTTTTATTGTGGGTACTGGGGGTGGGGTGTTTCCCCAACGGTATGTGGGTAGGCCACCCTTGTGGGTATTGACTGGGTGGTTAGGCCTCACGGGGGGGGGTTAGTGTGGGAGGGTATGTAGGCATCCCGAATGGTGGGTGAGGGTGGGTTAACCCCTTCATGACTGTAGAGGTTAATAACCGCTATAGTGATTAAGGGGTTAGGGGACATTACTTTGTATGTTTTAATTTTTGTGTCTGTTTTGCAGAAGCGGAGGGGCCATGGCCAGGGTGGGGGGGGGCCAGCGACACATGGTACGGTAGCCAATCAGAGCGTGGGAACTCCATTCCAACTCTGATTGGCTCAAGTAGACCATGTGACAGAGGCTTTGCTTCAGCCAATCAGAATTGGGATGGAGTTCCCACGCTCTGATTGGCTACCGTACCATGTGTCGCTGGCCATCTTTGTTTTGATGACGTCATCTTAAAGGCAATTGAAACTCAGCCATTCTGATTGGCTGGCGTCATTGCCTTTAAATGACGTCCTCATTTTTTTTCCGGCCTCCAGTCCCTGTGTGAAACGTAGGGCGAAGTCAGACTTTTCGACAAAGATGCTGGTGTGCAAGGGAATGGTTGCACGGCCGCTCCACAGGACAATGTTTTCGTTGGGGAGAGGGATATGTGACAGAGTAAAATCAGTAGGCGGAATAGTGAATGGAGAAGACGCTGCAGCCAGTTCACGGAAGTGTTAGTTAATCTCCTCAGACAGAAAGAAGCACACATGCAGCCTAATTAAACAGGGGCTGAACTATCAGTGAAATGAAACAAGTGCTTTAAAAGAGGGAAGTTGCTCACACAAGGTGAGCTTGTTTTTCCACAGGAAGGTGGACGAGAGAACTCTCCGTGGCTTGGAAGCCTAGCGCTTGCTGCTGCCATCTGGTCCCCAGTCTGCGAGGAGCTGTGCTGCTGGGACGCTGGGACCCCAACCAGGATAAGATAAACATTGCTACGAGGCTGGACAAAGCCTGCTCACGCCGTGTTCCTGTTGCTGTTGGAGCTGACAACAGATAAGACTTGATCTTATTATGCTTATTGGTTATCGTTGTGGTAGCATCTGTTTTGGCATGACCAAATTAGCTGGCTGTCCGGTTAGTAAGGGCCTCAAGAACGTGAGTTAGTGTCCCTAAGGGACTAGGCTCTAATTTGCAAGAAAGTAGTTTCTTAAGGGACAGTGCACCCGTAATTATTGGTTTTGTGGCTAATAAACCACTATAGTTGAACGTTCCACCGTGTCAGCGTCTACTGACCCCGACGCGGGGCAGTCCTGCAACAATACTATAAATTACATTATAAATACAGTCAATATATATACACTTACCTTTTACAGACCCCACGATGAAGGCCGTATCATCCTCATCTTCATCCTGGCCCATGCCATCCGGTGCTGCAAAACATACACAAGAATAAAAACATCAATGAAGGTCCCCTAACCCCTTAATCACTAGCGGTTATTAACGTACAGTCATTAAGGGGTTAACCACCTCACCCACCACTCGGGGGCCTAACATACTCTCCCACACTACACCACCCCGTGAGCCTTAACCACCTCACTCACACCAGCCGGAGCCTACCCAATACCCTGGGGACAATACCCCTCCCCCAAACCAGTACCCACAATAAAAAAAGTACACCCCCACAATAAACATCATTCTATTTATGAATACATAACCCACCCCCTGTGCCCCTCACCTCCACAGATCTACAGGTTAACAGCATCAGTTTCACACAGGGTCTGGAGGGCCAGCGGGTGGTCACTGCAGGTACCATGGTCCACCAGGTGGTCTCCGTGGGTATGTGGGCCACACTGGGTTCTCCACGTTAGGAAAGAGGATGTCTGGGGGGCCCCTGGGGCAGGACCCACAGGTGTTGAGGGGCCTAGGGTGGTTCCCCATGGGGGTTGGGGACAAACAAGGGTGGTCCTAAAGGCCGCGGTGCCCCCACAGATTGTGGGCCAACGGTTATTCCCCGCAGGTTGTCCTCTGGGGGACCCGCCAGCATGTTACCTGTGTGATGCCTGAGAAGACGACCTCAGGTGGTCGGACAGGGGAATCTGCAAGCGCAAATGAAGCAGCAGAATTAATCTGCTCAAGCACAGGGAGGGAAGGAAAATGAAAAACAGTGGATAGGGTGGTGCTCCAGGGAAGAGGTAATGACAGGTAGAGAGAAAGGAGAGGAGTCCCTAGTGCTGTGGCACTAAAGAGAATCACACCCTAATTAAAACTTAAATTTTATTATAACTGATGTTAAAATAAACTGTTTGGAAAAACCACCATACATAGACAAATGAAAAAATAATTACAGACGGGGAGGTGTGGTCGGGTGTTTAATGAGGTATGTATTAATATATATTCCCTCTTAATTAAACCTTAGTAAACCTAAACCTGGGTGGTCTCGGGCAATTGTATCTAAAAACCCCTTGTACAGTGGTATGTGCAGTAAGATTGCAGACCTGTCGTTAGGTAGAGAGCAAGGTTGCACTTATGCTGGCTGTATGAACTTTTTTCTTCGATTCTTCCCGCGGGGCGGGCGGGGCGGGGTCTTCTCCCGGATGCGGCCACGCCCTGGCTTCTTTCTTTCCGGAGGTCCTCCTCCGCGGCGTCTGGCTTCAAAATGACGACGACATAGGCTTTCAAGGCCTATGATGTCACATTTTGCGTCATGGTTCCAACCGCGTCCTGATTGGGACCGGTGGAAAACCATGTGTTTTGGCCGACAAAAACAACTGATGACGTCACTAAAGGGAATGAAAGCACAGCCAATCAGAATGGCGTTGCTTCAATTCCTTTAAGATGACGTCATGATGAAAAAGGCACATAGCGCCCTCACATGTTATGGTAGCCAATCAGAGTAGGGATGGAGTTCCCACGGCTCGGATTTGGCTACCATTTAATGTGATATTGATGTCATCATTTTTTTTTTGTCGGCCAAAACACATTGGTTTTCCCGGTCCAATCAGGACCGTGGGAAACCATGACGCAAAGGTGACGTCATAGGCCTTTAACAGCCTATGTAGTCTCATTTTGAAAGCAGACGCCGCGGGAGGAAGGACTTCCGGAAAGAAAGAAGACCAGGGCGTGGCCGCAGACGGGGAGAGGGAAGACCCGCCCCGCCCCGCTGGGAAGGAGATAGAGAAAGAGGAAACACGATGAAGATGGATTACAGATAGAAGACCCGTGGAATTGATTGGATTTTCGTTTAATGTTATTATTTTGGGAGTTTATTATTTTATGGGTCCTGATCGTGGATGGTTCGTGAGTAGGCGCAACGGGCGGCGGTGTAGGGGCAAGTAATGGTAAGTGAACTACAGTAAAGAAATGTATGTTATTAACTTGGAATTTTTCAAAAGGTTTGAACATGTGTATTTTTTTTTTTTGTGGTTATATCATTTCTTGCCAACTGTATGTTGGCTGTATATATGTTAGAGAGATATATATACTACAGGACATACAGGGTAAGAAATGATGTTGTTTTAAAAGCGGGATGAGATGTGTTTTAAATTATTTTTGTGTAGGCTGCTACAGTATGCTTTATTGTGAGTTTAAAGATTTCAAAATTAGGATAGCTGTATTCCTTGGATTGTATTGTGGTGAGGGGAAGGTCAGGGATAGCTTGGTTTGTAAAGGTTGTTATTTTTGGTCGGTACTTATATTTTTTCAAAGCTTTAATGTTCTGCTCTTTTTTAGGGGGGGGCGTGAATTGTAAGGGTTTTTAGTGTCGGGTCTAGTGTGAATTTTTTAGGGAATGAAATAATGATTGCTAATTGATTTTGTTACATGTTTGATTATTTGCAGACTGTATATGGTGAATAGACTATTTAGGCATCATTTATATTGGAATGTAAGTTGTTTAAATGGCTTTTCAGAGGTTTAGGATGATTTGGATGGAGGGAATCAGTTGATGAATATTAAAGCGAAATTGATTTGAATTTAGTGTGTAGGTATGGAGAAGTGTTTGGTTGTAGGACAGTGCTTTTGATAACCCTTCTACATTTATTTTACTGTAGAGTGTTTATCATGGTTGGGTATAAAAAGTGGGTGTGTTATATATATATATATATATAGATATATATATATATATACGGTATCATTATATATGTCTTCTCTCTCTTTCTCCTGTCTTCTATGTATAGATATACAGTATATATATATAAGTTGCAGATTGAGCCACAGTACAAATTCATGGGTGAGGGTAGGTATCGGGCCTGTGTGGCTAACCCTAATCACCTTTGCGGTTATGATTGAGAAGGTGTTTAAGGGGTTAAGTGTATCTGAATGTAATGTAAGTAGGGGCTTTTGAAACCCTTCTACATTTATTGTACGGTATATTGGTTTATCAGGGGTGTGGATATAAAGGTGGATATATATATAATAATATAAATATAATAGTGTGAGGGAGCAGGGGGTTCCCCTGGCTGACCGGTTTTTTAGGTCCCTAAGTTAATTGTTTTTTTTTATAATTATGTTTTATTTATCCTTTCATATCGTTTCTTATGTTTATTTATAATGCGGCATCGGGTGCCAGTGTCGTTCGCCATCTTTATAGATCCAAGACGTGACGTGGGCTCTATAAAGATGGCGGAGACACTGGCACCGATTGCCCCAAACCGGGGCAGTTGGCATGTAACTAGGAAAGCAGGGTCCCTGAGGCAGAAAATCAATTTGCGATTCAGATCAGGGGACACCTGCTCCCGCACCACTATTAAAAAAATACATTAAGCAGCTCATTACCATACGGCTATTCGCTCAAGGCAAGGAAGGGGTTAAGCAAGGAAGGGTTTAGTGCCGACAATAAAACAAACAACACATCCCCCCGCCCTACCACATACTTATTACAGTAATGGGCAAAAAAGGACTATTATCCAATAGGATAATAAAGGCATTGCCCATTTTTAAATACTGTGAAGAGTCCCTAACTCAGTAGGCTGGATAGTGAATGGAGAGATGCTCTGCAGCCAGTTCACAGAGTGTTTAATCTCCTCAGACAGAAAGAAGCACACCTGCAGCCTAATTATAAAGGGGCTGAAACTACAGTGAAAAAAGTGCTTTTAAAAGCAGGAAGTTGCTCACACAAGGTGAGCTTGTTTTCCACGGAAGGTGGAGAGAAACTCTCCCGGCTTGGAAGCCGTCGTCGCAGCTGCTGCTGCTCTGGTCCACAGTCCTGCGGGAGCTTTGATGCTGGGACAAGATGCGGGACCCCAACCCAGGATAAAGATAAACATTGCAAGAGGCTGGACACAGCCTGCTCCCGGACCGTGTTCCTGTTTGCTGTTTGGAGCTGAAAAACGATAAGACTTTATTCTTATATGCTTATTGGTATCGTTTGGGTTGTAGCATGGTTTTGGGCATGACCAGATTAGCTGGCTGTCCTGTTAGTAAGGGCTCAAGAAAGTGAGTTAGGGTCCCTAACGGGGACTAGGCTTTAATTTGCAAGAAAGTAGTTATTAAAGGGGACAGTGCACCCGTCATTTATTTTGGTTGTGGCTAATAAACCACATAGTTGAAAGTTTTCCCACCGTGTCTAGCGTCCTTACGACACCGCAGCGAGGCCGTCCTGCCACAGTGGGTTTCAGAAGGGGGATGCTACGCCTCTGGGGGTCCGTTAGATGAAGATGTGTTAGACACTGATCAAGAAACCGGAAAAAAAATGATTTTTTGCTGAAGCATGAAGTTACAGCTAGCAAGCGCTTGAGTGATAAATGGTGCCCGTAGGGTCTTATGAAAGGATGCGTGTAAAGCTAAATGCCTTTGGCTGAAGGGTGAGTGAATTTGCAGCTGGCAAGTGCTGTGAGCAAGGTTTGCCCGTCTGGTAAAAAGAAGTGAAAATGAATTTTGGCCCCAAAATGTTGCACTAAGAAGAACTCAGAAGGTCAAAGATTAGATTGTAAAGCCCATACAAGTTAAGTTTGTGTTGTCAAAGTCTGCCTGTCGGGTGTGAAGAAAACAACAAAAAAAAAAAGCCGGGCGGGGTTTGGTTTTAAAATGGGCCCGCCGTCATGTGTCAGTGTTGCAATGTACATTAACCATACAAACAGTGTCCCTTTCAGGCATACGATGATGATGATGATGATGATGCTGGAGATGACGACTCGTATGTTGCCCCGGGAGGAGAGCGTACCCACAGATGAATTTAGTATGCTGGGCCGTGTCATAAAGTAGGTCACATGGAAGATGTGTGCCCCAAAATTTTGCAAAGACAAAACAGCTGCACAAAAGAAAGAACGCACCTATGAGTGCAAGCAAGATGTGGAAGCGTTGATACCAGGGAGCGTGGCCAGTACCACATACTCTGGAGATAATTAAGCAAAAGAAGAAGAAAAAGAAAACTGTTCTCAAATCACAGGGGAATAGACAAGCCCTTGAAACCTGCGCTGCAGGACATGGTCAGAAAGGCGCGAGAGTGCGCAGACCGGAGTACCGGCAGACATTGTCACAGGACACGGTGGGCAAAGGAAAAGGAGGAGCAAAGGGAAGTGAAATCCTTGTCCAGGGAAAAGAGCCTTAATTTCTGCACTCCAAAACTGCCCAGGTGATTATGATGTCTGGCAGAAGAAACAATGGCTTGAATAGGGAGCGAGAAGCTATGCAGGGTGCAGAGGTGGATACTCCCAGCTTATACAAGAGTAGCGGCTTAAAGAAAACAGAGCAACTCTTGCGGCGTGAGTTGGAGGAGTGACGACACGCTTGAATAAAGACAACACCGCAATTGCTAACATGGAATAGAGAGGAACAAGTCTGACTGGAGGAATATGCTATCAGATGTCCAGAGAGATTTGTGCAAAACTTCATCCAAAAGACTTAGAGTTTCTCACCAAGAAGCTTAGCACGCTCCAAAAACAGAGCTTGAAGCCTCAAGCCAGGCGGGCCCACAGTCTAAAACACAGAGCATGGGTATGTTGAAGGAAACTCATGAGAATGCCCTGAGGGGATTTAGATTAGAGACTGTAAGGAAGGAGAATGTAAGTCTGACGCAGAAAAATCAGATTGACTGATCAGAATCAGTAAAGGGATAAGAAGCTCACAAGCAGGAAAGTGGAGAGAAGCCATTGATCCAGGAGGAGAAAAGCTAGAGGTGCAGGAAGCACTGTCAGAATGCAGAGAGGATGCAACTGTTTCCCTGCGCAGCACACACAGGCAAACGCAATTATGGCAGAGCCAGCTGCACGAGCTCACATGCAATCTGAAAGCAGCCAAAGAGAAGCAGCAGTGCTACAGGGAAACGGCTTGAGTACCCAGTATATTGCCCCCACAGAAAAACATGGGAACTGAGGGTCAGCGCTGCTACACCACAGAGCATCACTAGGGGCAGAGATGGGTACTTGAAGAAAGCCAATGAAACGGTCCTAAGGGATATAGAGGACTGTTGAAAATGGAGAATATAAACTGAAAGGAAGAGTAGAGGTTTTTTAAACCTACGGGTCAGGTCAGTGATGGGACTGAGAGCTTCCACCAAGTGTAGAAGTGAAGACGCAATTGGCGCAAGAAAAAAAAGTGAAGTACAGGCTGCTCTGCAAGAATGCAGAGAAATGCTGGAAAAAAGAATTTTTGCCTTGCCCTTAGCGCGCTGAAGATTCACGTGAGCACCCACACGAAGCATCGCTGGAGGCGGAGCTGCTTGAGAAGCAGGGTGACTCTGATGGAGCGGGAACATGAGAAGGTCCAAAGAATGGACGCAGAGCTTGGAGACAGCGAGAGGCAAACTCCATCCCTGAGTCAGTATGCCAAGGAGAAAGAAGCCTGGGGACGGAAGACAGAAGCAACAGCGATACTGGCGACAAGAACCTGCAGAGCTCAAAAGATGGAGGAGGCGTGATGCAAACCCAGAGTAAGCACCGGGAAGAGGGTGAAGAGCCCTGAGAGGGGACGGCAGCATCAGATGAAGAGACTGCAAAACGCAGGTTGCTGAGAGCAAGATCAGCTCGACGAGCGGGAGAAGGTGACCGTCGAAGGGATTGCCTGATGTTGCCCATGAAACCGAGATGGCGATATCCACAAGCGGGCTGGGAATACACGACCAATGAGGGGCCGGCTAAAGCTGGAGATAGACCAAGGTCGGGGCGGCGAGGAAAGCAACAGCAGCTGAAGGTCCAGAATATAAAAAAAGAGAGACAGATTGTAAGGCCGTGCTCTGAGTCTGTAGCGAGATGTAGAATCGCGATCAATTCTAAACGAAGCATGAAAACTAGCAGCCGCACTAGTGAAAGAAGAAAGGCAGAAGGACTGCTTCAAGACCTGAGGAAGGACCTGGAGTCTGAGTGTGCTGGCCGCAAGATGGCGGAGAAACAAAAGTGTGGACTCGTCAAGGAGCTTGAGGCTCTGAGACTGAGCGGGCCGATACGTTGGCACTTCTACGCTCGACCAGCAGGAGGTTTTTCAGATTGATGAAGCTGGAGGAAAAGCTTGGCAAACCCCAAGACCAGATGGTTGGTTACTGAGCAGTCCAAGGAAAAGGGGGCGGGTAAGATAAAAACAAGGGAGGCCACATCCAGGAAAGCATGACCGGCTGATACCGTTGCAGAACTAAAGTCTACTTTCCACAAGGCACGGATGCGAAGGCCAATTGCGATTTTGCACTAGCACACAGTAAGAATCATAAAACTACAGTGCCCAGGGGGAAACAAAGTGGATTCCTGCCATGAGGGCAAGCAACTGTGAAGAGGAAGAGACAGCCGCGAATGAGATGGAAGATTGCCGTGATCATAAGGGGAGAAGACCCGCAAAGCAGATAGTCCAGCAAATCTCCACAAGTAAGTAAAGAGTCAAGACAGAAAGGCCCCACGCCTATGAGTCTGTCGACCGTAAAAAGGGAGGGTGGGGGGCCCCCATTTTTGGGGGTGTACTAGGGTTAAAAGGAAAATCCCGACCAAGTTGAAGTAAGTACTGAAGATAAATGGTGTGGAACCCAACAATAAGGTACACTGAGGACGAAGGTCAAAGAGAAGGGCCCAAACAGTCAACTGGCGAGTGTAGGCAATGAGCGACCGAGGTCACAATGCTCTTTCAGGATAAGGGAGACTATGAGGCACACGAGGACAAGGACACAATGCATCTTCAGGATTTACAGATCAAGTTCACAGCGTGGCGTAGAGTCCTGGCAGGAAAGAGCTAATAGACAGCAGGGCAGGATGCTCAGGAACTTGTGCAAGAAGAGAGACAACAAAAGCGGAAAAGGAGCATCAACATTAAACTGAAAAACTGGCCACAAGAAAAGAGATAGGGAGGTACCAGTCTTCAGACCAGGTGGCATGGTGGTAATTACCCCACAAAAGAAAATGCCTAAAGGGAGGCAAGAAAAAAAAAAAGGGGGAGGGAAGGGCCGACGTCAGAATTTTCGACAAAGAGGATGTGGTTCACGGGAGAATGGTGCAACGGGCACGCTCCAAGGACAAGTTCGTTGGGGAGAGAGGGATATGTGACAGAGTCACTAACTCAGTAGGCGGAATAGTGAATGGAGAGGGACGCTGCAGCAAGGTCACAGGTGTTACTCTCCTCAGGACAGAAAGAAGCACACTGCAGCCTAATTAAAAAGGGGCGAATATCAGTGAAAACAAGTGCTTTAAAAGCAGGAAGTTGATCAACAAGGTGAGCTTGTTTTTTTCCAACAGGAAGGTGAGCGAAACTCTCCTTGGGCTTGGAGCCATAGCAGCTGCTGCTGCTCTGGTCCACAGTCCTGCGAGGAGCTTTGCTGCGGGACAAGCTGGGACCCCAACCAAGATAAAGATAAACATTGCTACGAGGCTGGCCAAAGCATGCTCCCCGCCGGGTTTCCTGTGTGCGTTTGGAAGCTGAACCAGGTAGACTTTTTATTCTATATTGATTATTGTATTCGTTTGTTTGTTTGTAGCAGTTTTGGGCATGACCAAATTAGCTGGGCCTGTCCGTTAGTAAGGGCTCAAGAAGTGAGTTAGGTCCTACCGGGAATAGCTCTAATTTTCAAGGAAAGTTGTGTTTCTTAAAGGGACAGTTGCACCCGTCATTTAGTTGGTTGTGGCTAATACACACTATAGTGAAAGTTTCCCACCGTGTCTAGCGGTATACTGAACCCGCCGCGAGGCAGTCCTGCCACAACATATAAATTACAAAACTATCAGTCAATATATTATTACACGTACCTTTACAGGCACCAACCAGATGAAGGCCGTCTCTCCTCATCTTCATCCTGCCCATGCCCTCCGGTGCTGCAAACATACACAAAGAATAAAAACATCCAATGGAATGTCCCCTAACCATTAATCACCTTACGGTTATTAACCGGCTACAGTAATTAAGGGGTTAACCCACCCTCACCCACCCTCGGGAGGCATCATTACTCCTCCCCCACTACCACCCCACCCGTGAGGCCTAACCCACTCACTCACTACCCAGCGGGAGGCCTACCCACAGACCCTTGGGCATACCCTCCCCCAACCAGTACCCACAATAAAAACAATACACTCCCCCACATAAACATCATATATTTATTAAATAACATAACACACCCCTGTGCCCCCTCACCTCCAGATTTACAGGTTACCAGCATCATGTTACACAGGGTCGGAGGGCAAGCGGGTGGTCCCATGCCAGGTACCATGGTCCACCAGGTGGTCTCCGTGGGTCATGGGGCCACAAATGGGTTCTCCACGGTAGGCCGGGATGTCGGGGGGGGCCCGGGTCGACCCACAGGTGTATGAGGGGCAGCGGGTGGTTCCCATGGGGTGTTTGGGGGACCCACGGGTGGTTCTTACGGTCAGCGTGCCCCCACGAGTGAGGCCACCGGTTCTTCCCGCAGGTCCTCCGGGACCCGCCGGCATGTACCGTGTGATGCCTGAGGGAGACCTCAGGTCGGTCGACCAGTGGGAAATATGCAAGCAAATGAAGGCAGCAGAATTAACTCTGCTCAAGCACAGGGAGGGAAGGAAATGCAAACAGTGGATAAGGGTGGTGCTACAGGGAAGAGGTAATGCCAGGTAGATAGAGAGGAAAGGAGAGCGTCCCTATTACATGTGGCACTAAAGAGAATAACCCTATTAAAACGTACATTTTATTATAAAACGGCTTAAAATAAAAACTTTTGAAAAAACCAAATACATAGAACAAACCGAAAAATAATTACAAGACGGGGAGGTGTGGTAGGGTGTTTAATGGGTATGTATATATATATTTTCCCTCTTAATAAACCTTAGTAAAACCCCTCAACCTGGGTGGTCGCCTGCCAAGTATCCAAAACCTTGTACAGTGGGGTATGTGCAGTAAGATGCAGAACCGGTCTGTTAGGTAGAGAGGCAAGGTGCACTTGATGATGGCTGATATGAAGCTTTTTTTCTTCTATCCATTCCAGCGGGGCGGGGCGGGGTATTCTCCGTCTGCGGCAACGCCCTGACTGCTTTCTTTACCGGGAGGTCCTTCCCTTTTTCCCGGCGGCGTCTGCTTCAAAATGAAGACGACATAGGCTTTTAAGGCCTATGATGTACCTTTGCGTCATGGTTCCACGGTCTGCTCCCACCCCCCATGATTGGACCGTGAAAAAACAATGTGTTTTGGCGACAAAAAAAAAATGATGACGTCCTTAAATGGAAGGGAAAGCACAGCCAATCAGAATGGCTTTGCTTCAAGTGCCTTTAAGATGGACGTCATGAAAAGGCAAATTGCCGCCACCACATGTTATGGTAGACCAACTCAGAGTAGGGATGGAGTTCCAGCTCTGATTGGCTACCATACCATGGATTCATTTGATGGTCATTCATTTTTTTTTGTCGGCCAAAACACATGGTTTTTCCCGGTCCAATCAGGGGACCGTGTGACCCATGACGCAAATGTGACGTTCATAGGCCTTTAAAAGCCTATGTAGTCTCATTTTGAAGCCAGACCGCCGCGGAGGAGAGAAGGGACTACGGGAAAGAAGAAGACCAGGGCGTGGCCGCAGCGGGGAGAAGACCCCGCCCCGCCCCGCTGGAAGGAGATAGAAGAACGAAGAACACAGAGAGAAGATGGATTACAGAAGGAAGACCCGTTGGGATTGATTTGGATTTTTAGGTTTAATGTTTAGATTTTGTGTTATATTTATGGGTCCTGATCGTGGATTGGTTCATGAGTAGCTGCCGCAAAACGGGGCGTCGGTAGGGGCAAGTAAAAAGGAATGGAAGTTGAACTACAGTTTAAAGAAATGATTTTATTTTAACTTGTTAATTTTTTCAAAAGGTTTTTAACATGTGTATTTTTTTTTTTTGTGGTATATCATTAGTGCCACGAGTATGTATGTATATGATGTCTAGAGAGATATATACGATACAGTACAGTACAGGTAAGAAAATGAGTTGTTTTTAAACGATGGATTAGATGTGTTTTAAAGTATTTGTGTATGCTGCTACAGTATGCTTTATTGTGAGTTAAAAGTATTTTAAAATTAGATAGATGTATTCCTTGGTATTGGATGTGTGTTGAGGAATGGTCAGGGATAGGCTTGGGTTTGAAAGGTGTATTTTTTGTCAGGTTACTTAATTTTTTCAGAAGGGCTTATTGTTCTGCTCTAGGCGTAATTTGTTAATGTTTTATTGTTCGGGTATCTAGTGTGAATTTTTTGGGATGTAAATAATGATTGCTAAATTGATTTTGTTTACATGTTGATTAATTTGCAGAATGTATATGGTGCCAAGATATTTAGGGCATTTCATTTATATTGGAATGAAGTGTTAAAATGGCTTTTCAGAGGTTTAGTGCGATTAGATTGAGGGATCAGGTTATGAATATTAAGGAAATTGCTTTGGAATTTAGTGTGTATGTATGAGAAGTGTTGGTTGTAGGACAGTGCTTTTGATGATAACTCCTTTCTACATTTATTTGTACTGGATATTTAGTTTATCATGGTGTGATATAAAGTGTTGTGATTATAGATATATATATATAGTACTGGATATATATATCTCTCTCTCATCTCGTTCTCTCTGTCTTCTCTGTATATAGATACGTTACTAGATAATATCTAGTTGCATCATGATGAGACACAGTACAATTCATGGGTGAGGTAGGTATCGGGCTGTGTGGCTTAACCCCTTAATCACCCTTTGCGGTTTATTATTGATACTGGTTAGGGGTTAATTGATATCTGATGTCATTGCTATGTTATTGGCTTTTGAAAACCCTTTACATGTTATTTGTATGTATAGGTTTTATCTGGGGTTGTATTATAACGTTGTGTAATTATATATATATACTGTATATACTCTCTCTCTCTTTCTCTCTGTTCTTCTATATATATAAGTATATATATATATGTTGCATGATGAAGCCCAGTCAAATTCATGGGTGAAGGGGGGTATCGGTCCTGTGTGGCTTAACCCCTTAATTACCTTTGCGGTATTATCTGATACGGTGTTTAGGGTTATTGATATTGATATAATGCAATGTGGCTTTGGTATTGCTATGTATGTTGTGGACAAGACAAGGATTTTTGGCAACGGACACTTCGTATTGAATTGAGGTCAGTAGACTTTATTTATTTGTAATGCTAGTTAATGTTTTTAATAATGGGCAATTATCTATTATCATATCTGGATAATAGTTATTTGCACATTATTGTACGGGAGGTGGGTGTAGGGGGGAGGGTTGTATGTATTGAATGTATAGGCCAGGTTTATTTTTTTGACATTCAGGGTTTTTTGATTCTGTGGTTTTGCGTGGGGCCTCTGGAGACCACCTGTGGGTACCTCGGGTATTCCAAGGGTATCCGGCTGGTGGTTCCACGGGTGGACACATGCTGGGGATGATGAGTGTGGTCCCACTTCTGTGGGGGCACCGCGGACCGTGGTTGCGGGGATGACGATGTGTGGTCCCAATTCTGTGGGGGCATGGCCGACCCGTAGGTGCGGGGATTGATGATGTGTGGTCCACTTCTGTGGGGGCAACGCGGACCGTAGTGAGCACCCGTGAGTTCCCCAGACCACCGAGGGAACCACCGAGGCCAAGCAGACACCTGTGGGTTTGACCCGGGGCTTTCATAGTACATCCTTGGGCCTACCGTTGGATGACCCAAATGTGGCCACGGGGTGACCAAGGAGACCACTGGGTGTCCATGGTGCTGGAAGGGGATCCACCAGCAGGCCTCCAGAACCTGTGTAAAAAGGGTGCTGGTAAACTGTAGGTCTGTCCAGGTGCGTGCCAGCCCACCGGGGACTAGCGTGGGCTTGCGTTATGAACCCTGTTGTAAAAGGATAAATCTTGTATTTATGGGGGGGGGGCACAGGGGTGGGTAATGTATTTAATAATTTAGTGCTGTATTGTGGGTCATTGTACTGTTTTATTGTGGGGATGGGGTGGGGGTGTTTCCCCGAACGGTATGTGGGTAGGCCTCCCTTGTGGGTACTGACTGGGTGGTTAGGCCTATGGGGGGGGGTTAGTGTGGGAGGGTATGTAGGCATGAGTGGTGGGTGAGGGTGGGTAACCCCTTCATGACTGTAGCGGTTAATAACCGCTATGGTGATAAGGGGTTAGGGGACATACTTTGTATGTTTTAATTTTTGTGTCTGTTTTGCAGAAGCGGAGGGGCCATGGCCAGGGGGGGGGGGGGGGTAACGGTATGTGGGTAGCGGGGTTGAGGTGGTTAGACCTCACAGTTGCACATGGGGTCCCCCCACCCTCCCCACATTTACATACACTGCCCTGACAGCAAGCAGGGAGGGAGATTTACTGGTAACAGAAAACATCTCTCTGCCTTCAGTTGTAATCTGTTTAAAGCCCCCTCCCCCTAATGTGGTTGTCGTAAAATCTTCTCCCTCAGTGTTCTGTTTAACAGAAACATTAGGGGGGAGGGGGCTTAGGCCTTTACATCTCTCTCACTTCAGGGTAATTGTTTAACAGAAACATAGGGGGGAGGGGCTTTAGCCTTTACATCTCTCTGCCTCATGTATATGTTTAACAGAAACATTAGGGGGGGAGGGGGCTTTAAACAGATCACTGCAGGCAGGGAGATACAGGAATGTACGTATTGTTCATCAGTACATTGCAATGCTGTGTATAATGTATCGGTTTTTTACCAATTAGATAGATGTAATCCTTGGTATGTGAATGGTTAGCTTTGGTTTTCAATTGTGTTTTCTGGTTGGTACCTTACAGTATATATTGATTTTGTTACTTGATTGGTTTAACATAGTTGACGTTTGGAAGTGTTTGTATTTACTGGTAGAGTAGCTTGCAATTATATTGTTAACATTCATTTGCAGAATGTATATGGTGCATAGATTTTTACTCATTTATACAATGTAATGCAATGTATGTATGGATTGGAAGTTGTTTTATTGATAAAATCAGTTAGGATTAGTTAAATGGATTATTATTATTGTCTGTAAGAGGAGCGTTATTTGTAGGACAGTATGATTTTGTAACCATCTACATGTATTTGTATGTTGGTTCATCATCGTGGTGTATATAACTGTATTATGTATTATTCTATATATATAATCTATCTATATATATATACTCTATATGAATATATATAAGATATAGGATATATATATATATTGATATATGATATATATTATATATATGTATACAGTATATATATATACACAGTAAATACTGTATATGTATAGGATTGTTATTATAATATACTGTATATATATCCGTATATATATACAGTATATATTATTTCTCTTCATGTATTTATTTATTATTTAGATTTATTTATTAATTGTGGGGCTGCTGTGCGTGAATTTTTTTTATTGGGGGTGAGGGGGGTGTTTGGCCCTTGGTGTGAGTTTAGGACTTGCAGCAGCAGCACAATTAATAAATAAATCTAAATAAATAAATAAATAAATGAATATAAATAAATACATTTAAAATATGTTTTTATTGATAGTGTAGATGTGCAGAGGGTCTCCAGAGCAGAACCGCACTGGTTTCAGGTCTGGGGACCCCCTGCTCCCCGAGATACAGGCCCCTTTAGGGGGTGCCGGTATCCCTCTGCTCTGCTTGGTTTGCCCGACCGCGATCACGTGGTCGGGCCCTTTAAACCAAGCAGAGGGATAAGAGGGATAAGAGTAACTACAAAAAAATTACCTCACAGACATACAGGTTACCAGCATCACGTTTCACACAGGGACTGGAGGCCGGAAAATAATGATGACGTCATTTAAAGGCAATGACGCCAGCCAATCAGAATGGCTGAGTTTCAATTGCCTTTAAGATGACGTCATCAAAACAAAGATGGCCAGCGACACTGGGACGGTAGCAATCAGAGCGTGGGAACTCCATTCCAACTCTGATTGGCTCAAGTAGACCATGTGACAGAGGCTTTGCTTCAGCCAATCAGAATTGGGATGGAGTTCCACGCTCTGAGTTGGCTACCGTACCATGTGTCGCTGGCCATCTTGTTTTGATGACGTCATCTTAAAGGCAATTGAAAAATCAGCCATTCTGATTGGCTGGCGTCATTGCCCGTAAATGATGACGTCCTCATTTTTTTTCCGGCCTCCAGTCCCTGTGTGAAACGTGATGCTGGTAACCTGTATGTCTGTGAGGTGATCCGTCAGGCCCACCGGGGACTCACGTGGGCCTGGGGTATGAATCCTGTATGTAAAATAATAAATCATGTATTTATGGGGGGGCACAAGGAGTGGGTTATGTATTTAATAAATAGAATGATGTAGGGCGAAGTCAGACTTTTCGACAAAGATGCTGGTGTGCAAGGGAATGGTTGCACGGCCGCTCCACAGGACAATGTTTTCGTTGGGGAGAGGGATATGTGACAGAGTAAAATCAGTAGGCGGAATAGTGAATGGAGAAGACGCTGCAGCCAGTTCACGGAAGTGTTAGTTAATCTCCTCAGACAGAAAGAAGCACACATGCAGCCTAATTAAACAGGGGCTGAACTATCAGTGAAATGAAACAAGTGCTTTAAAAGAGGGAAGTTGCTCACACAAGGTGAGCTTGTTTTTCCACAGGAAGGTGGACGAGAGAACTCTCCGTGGCTTGGAAGCCTAGCGCTTGCTGCTGCCATCTGGTCCCCAGTCTGCGAGGAGCTGTGCTGCTGGGACGCTGGGACCCCAACCAGGATAAGATAAACATTGCTACGAGGCTGGACAAAGCCTGCTCACGCCGTGTTCCTGTTGCTGTTGGAGCTGACAACAGATAAGACTTGATCTTATTATGCTTATTGGTTATCGTTGTGGTAGCATCTGTTTTGGCATGACCAAATTAGCTGGCTGTCCGGTTAGTAAGGGCCTCAAGAACGTGAGTTAGTGTCCCTAAGGGACTAGGCTCTAATTTGCAAGAAAGTAGTTTCTTAAGGGACAGTGCACCCGTAATTATTGGTTTTGTGGCTAATAAACCACTATAGTTGAACGTTCCACCGTGTCAGCGTCTACTGACCCCGACGCGGGGCAGTCCTGCAACAATACTATAAATTACATTATAAATACAGTCAATATATATACACTTACCTTTTACAGACCCCACGATGAAGGCCGTATCATCCTCATCTTCATCCTGGCCCATGCCATCCGGTGCTGCAAAACATACACAAGAATAAAAACATCAATGAAGGTCCCCTAACCCCTTAATCACTAGCGGTTATTAACGTACAGTCATTAAGGGGTTAACCACCTCACCCACCACTCGGGGGCCTAACATACTCTCCCACACTACACCACCCCGTGAGCCTTAACCACCTCACTCACACCAGCCGGAGCCTACCCAATACCCTGGGGACAATACCCCTCCCCCAAACCAGTACCCACAATAAAAAAAGTACACCCCCACAATAAACATCATTCTATTTATGAATACATAACCCACCCCCTGTGCCCCTCACCTCCACAGATCTACAGGTTAACAGCATCAGTTTCACACAGGGTCTGGAGGGCCAGCGGGTGGTCACTGCAGGTACCATGGTCCACCAGGTGGTCTCCGTGGGTATGTGGGCCACACTGGGTTCTCCACGTTAGGAAAGAGGATGTCTGGGGGGCCCCTGGGGCAGGACCCACAGGTGTTGAGGGGCCTAGGGTGGTTCCCCATGGGGGTTGGGGACAAACAAGGGTGGTCCTAAAGGCCGCGGTGCCCCCACAGATTGTGGGCCAACGGTTATTCCCCGCAGGTTGTCCTCTGGGGGACCCGCCAGCATGTTACCTGTGTGATGCCTGAGAAGACGACCTCAGGTGGTCGGACAGGGGAATCTGCAAGCGCAAATGAAGCAGCAGAATTAATCTGCTCAAGCACAGGGAGGGAAGGAAAATGAAAAACAGTGGATAGGGTGGTGCTCCAGGGAAGAGGTAATGACAGGTAGAGAGAAAGGAGAGGAGTCCCTAGTGCTGTGGCACTAAAGAGAATCACACCCTAATTAAAACTTAAATTTTATTATAACTGATGTTAAAATAAACTGTTTGGAAAAACCACCATACATAGACAAATGAAAAAATAATTACAGACGGGGAGGTGTGGTCGGGTGTTTAATGAGGTATGTATTAATATATATTCCCTCTTAATTAAACCTTAGTAAACCTAAACCTGGGTGGTCTCGGGCAATTGTATCTAAAAACCCCTTGTACAGTGGTATGTGCAGTAAGATTGCAGACCTGTCGTTAGGTAGAGAGCAAGGTTGCACTTATGCTGGCTGTATGAACTTTTTTCTTCGATTCTTCCCGCGGGGCGGGCGGGGCGGGGTCTTCTCCCGGATGCGGCCACGCCCTGGCTTCTTTCTTTCCGGAGGTCCTCCTCCGCGGCGTCTGGCTTCAAAATGACGACGACATAGGCTTTCAAGGCCTATGATGTCACATTTTGCGTCATGGTTCCAACCGCGTCCTGATTGGGACCGGTGGAAAACCATGTGTTTTGGCCGACAAAAACAACTGATGACGTCACTAAAGGGAATGAAAGCACAGCCAATCAGAATGGCGTTGCTTCAATTCCTTTAAGATGACGTCATGATGAAAAAGGCACATAGCGCCCTCACATGTTATGGTAGCCAATCAGAGTAGGGATGGAGTTCCCACGGCTCGGATTTGGCTACCATTTAATGTGATATTGATGTCATCATTTTTTTTTTGTCGGCCAAAACACATTGGTTTTCCCGGTCCAATCAGGACCGTGGGAAACCATGACGCAAAGGTGACGTCATAGGCCTTTAACAGCCTATGTAGTCTCATTTTGAAAGCAGACGCCGCGGGAGGAAGGACTTCCGGAAAGAAAGAAGACCAGGGCGTGGCCGCAGACGGGGAGAGGGAAGACCCGCCCCGCCCCGCTGGGAAGGAGATAGAGAAAGAGGAAACACGATGAAGATGGATTACAGATAGAAGACCCGTGGAATTGATTGGATTTTCGTTTAATGTTATTATTTTGGGAGTTTATTATTTTATGGGTCCTGATCGTGGATGGTTCGTGAGTAGGCGCAACGGGCGGCGGTGTAGGGGCAAGTAATGGTAAGTGAACTACAGTAAAGAAATGTATGTTATTAACTTGGAATTTTTCAAAAGGTTTGAACATGTGTATTTTTTTTTTTTGTGGTTATATCATTTCTTGCCAACTGTATGTTGGCTGTATATATGTTAGAGAGATATATATACTACAGGACATACAGGGTAAGAAATGATGTTGTTTTAAAAGCGGGATGAGATGTGTTTTAAATTATTTTTGTGTAGGCTGCTACAGTATGCTTTATTGTGAGTTTAAAGATTTCAAAATTAGGATAGCTGTATTCCTTGGATTGTATTGTGGTGAGGGGAAGGTCAGGGATAGCTTGGTTTGTAAAGGTTGTTATTTTTGGTCGGTACTTATATTTTTTCAAAGCTTTAATGTTCTGCTCTTTTTTAGGGGGGGGCGTGAATTGTAAGGGTTTTTAGTGTCGGGTCTAGTGTGAATTTTTTAGGGAATGAAATAATGATTGCTAATTGATTTTGTTACATGTTTGATTATTTGCAGACTGTATATGGTGAATAGACTATTTAGGCATCATTTATATTGGAATGTAAGTTGTTTAAATGGCTTTTCAGAGGTTTAGGATGATTTGGATGGAGGGAATCAGTTGATGAATATTAAAGCGAAATTGATTTGAATTTAGTGTGTAGGTATGGAGAAGTGTTTGGTTGTAGGACAGTGCTTTTGATAACCCTTCTACATTTATTTTACTGTAGAGTGTTTATCATGGTTGGGTATAAAAAGTGGGTGTGTTATATATATATATATATATAGATATATATATATATATACGGTATCATTATATATGTCTTCTCTCTCTTTCTCCTGTCTTCTATGTATAGATATACAGTATATATATATAAGTTGCAGATTGAGCCACAGTACAAATTCATGGGTGAGGGTAGGTATCGGGCCTGTGTGGCTAACCCTAATCACCTTTGCGGTTATGATTGAGAAGGTGTTTAAGGGGTTAAGTGTATCTGAATGTAATGTAAGTAGGGGCTTTTGAAACCCTTCTACATTTATTGTACGGTATATTGGTTTATCAGGGGTGTGGATATAAAGGTGGATATATATATAATAATATAAATATAATAGTGTGAGGGAGCAGGGGGTTCCCCTGGCTGACCGGTTTTTTAGGTCCCTAAGTTAATTGTTTTTTTTTATAATTATGTTTTATTTATCCTTTCATATCGTTTCTTATGTTTATTTATAATGCGGCATCGGGTGCCAGTGTCGTTCGCCATCTTTATAGATCCAAGACGTGACGTGGGCTCTATAAAGATGGCGGAGACACTGGCACCGATTGCCCCAAACCGGGGCAGTTGGCATGTAACTAGGAAAGCAGGGTCCCTGAGGCAGAAAATCAATTTGCGATTCAGATCAGGGGACACCTGCTCCCGCACCACTATTAAAAAAATACATTAAGCAGCTCATTACCATACGGCTATTCGCTCAAGGCAAGGAAGGGGTTAAGCAAGGAAGGGTTTAGTGCCGACAATAAAACAAACAACACATCCCCCCGCCCTACCACATACTTATTACAGTAATGGGCAAAAAAGGACTATTATCCAATAGGATAATAAAGGCATTGCCCATTTTTAAATACTGTGAAGAGTCCCTAACTCAGTAGGCTGGATAGTGAATGGAGAGATGCTCTGCAGCCAGTTCACAGAGTGTTTAATCTCCTCAGACAGAAAGAAGCACACCTGCAGCCTAATTATAAAGGGGCTGAAACTACAGTGAAAAAAGTGCTTTTAAAAGCAGGAAGTTGCTCACACAAGGTGAGCTTGTTTTCCACGGAAGGTGGAGAGAAACTCTCCCGGCTTGGAAGCCGTCGTCGCAGCTGCTGCTGCTCTGGTCCACAGTCCTGCGGGAGCTTTGATGCTGGGACAAGATGCGGGACCCCAACCCAGGATAAAGATAAACATTGCAAGAGGCTGGACACAGCCTGCTCCCGGACCGTGTTCCTGTTTGCTGTTTGGAGCTGAAAAACGATAAGACTTTATTCTTATATGCTTATTGGTATCGTTTGGGTTGTAGCATGGTTTTGGGCATGACCAGATTAGCTGGCTGTCCTGTTAGTAAGGGCTCAAGAAAGTGAGTTAGGGTCCCTAACGGGGACTAGGCTTTAATTTGCAAGAAAGTAGTTATTAAAGGGGACAGTGCACCCGTCATTTATTTTGGTTGTGGCTAATAAACCACATAGTTGAAAGTTTTCCCACCGTGTCTAGCGTCCTTACGACACCGCAGCGAGGCCGTCCTGCCACAGTGGGTTTCAGAAGGGGGATGCTACGCCTCTGGGGGTCCGTTAGATGAAGATGTGTTAGACACTGATCAAGAAACCGGAAAAAAAATGATTTTTTGCTGAAGCATGAAGTTACAGCTAGCAAGCGCTTGAGTGATAAATGGTGCCCGTAGGGTCTTATGAAAGGATGCGTGTAAAGCTAAATGCCTTTGGCTGAAGGGTGAGTGAATTTGCAGCTGGCAAGTGCTGTGAGCAAGGTTTGCCCGTCTGGTAAAAAGAAGTGAAAATGAATTTTGGCCCCAAAATGTTGCACTAAGAAGAACTCAGAAGGTCAAAGATTAGATTGTAAAGCCCATACAAGTTAAGTTTGTGTTGTCAAAGTCTGCCTGTCGGGTGTGAAGAAAACAACAAAAAAAAAAAGCCGGGCGGGGTTTGGTTTTAAAATGGGCCCGCCGTCATGTGTCAGTGTTGCAATGTACATTAACCATACAAACAGTGTCCCTTTCAGGCATACGATGATGATGATGATGATGATGCTGGAGATGACGACTCGTATGTTGCCCCGGGAGGAGAGCGTACCCACAGATGAATTTAGTATGCTGGGCCGTGTCATAAAGTAGGTCACATGGAAGATGTGTGCCCCAAAATTTTGCAAAGACAAAACAGCTGCACAAAAGAAAGAACGCACCTATGAGTGCAAGCAAGATGTGGAAGCGTTGATACCAGGGAGCGTGGCCAGTACCACATACTCTGGAGATAATTAAGCAAAAGAAGAAGAAAAAGAAAACTGTTCTCAAATCACAGGGGAATAGACAAGCCCTTGAAACCTGCGCTGCAGGACATGGTCAGAAAGGCGCGAGAGTGCGCAGACCGGAGTACCGGCAGACATTGTCACAGGACACGGTGGGCAAAGGAAAAGGAGGAGCAAAGGGAAGTGAAATCCTTGTCCAGGGAAAAGAGCCTTAATTTCTGCACTCCAAAACTGCCCAGGTGATTATGATGTCTGGCAGAAGAAACAATGGCTTGAATAGGGAGCGAGAAGCTATGCAGGGTGCAGAGGTGGATACTCCCAGCTTATACAAGAGTAGCGGCTTAAAGAAAACAGAGCAACTCTTGCGGCGTGAGTTGGAGGAGTGACGACACGCTTGAATAAAGACAACACCGCAATTGCTAACATGGAATAGAGAGGAACAAGTCTGACTGGAGGAATATGCTATCAGATGTCCAGAGAGATTTGTGCAAAACTTCATCCAAAAGACTTAGAGTTTCTCACCAAGAAGCTTAGCACGCTCCAAAAACAGAGCTTGAAGCCTCAAGCCAGGCGGGCCCACAGTCTAAAACACAGAGCATGGGTATGTTGAAGGAAACTCATGAGAATGCCCTGAGGGGATTTAGATTAGAGACTGTAAGGAAGGAGAATGTAAGTCTGACGCAGAAAAATCAGATTGACTGATCAGAATCAGTAAAGGGATAAGAAGCTCACAAGCAGGAAAGTGGAGAGAAGCCATTGATCCAGGAGGAGAAAAGCTAGAGGTGCAGGAAGCACTGTCAGAATGCAGAGAGGATGCAACTGTTTCCCTGCGCAGCACACACAGGCAAACGCAATTATGGCAGAGCCAGCTGCACGAGCTCACATGCAATCTGAAAGCAGCCAAAGAGAAGCAGCAGTGCTACAGGGAAACGGCTTGAGTACCCAGTATATTGCCCCCACAGAAAAACATGGGAACTGAGGGTCAGCGCTGCTACACCACAGAGCATCACTAGGGGCAGAGATGGGTACTTGAAGAAAGCCAATGAAACGGTCCTAAGGGATATAGAGGACTGTTGAAAATGGAGAATATAAACTGAAAGGAAGAGTAGAGGTTTTTTAAACCTACGGGTCAGGTCAGTGATGGGACTGAGAGCTTCCACCAAGTGTAGAAGTGAAGACGCAATTGGCGCAAGAAAAAAAAGTGAAGTACAGGCTGCTCTGCAAGAATGCAGAGAAATGCTGGAAAAAAGAATTTTTGCCTTGCCCTTAGCGCGCTGAAGATTCACGTGAGCACCCACACGAAGCATCGCTGGAGGCGGAGCTGCTTGAGAAGCAGGGTGACTCTGATGGAGCGGGAACATGAGAAGGTCCAAAGAATGGACGCAGAGCTTGGAGACAGCGAGAGGCAAACTCCATCCCTGAGTCAGTATGCCAAGGAGAAAGAAGCCTGGGGACGGAAGACAGAAGCAACAGCGATACTGGCGACAAGAACCTGCAGAGCTCAAAAGATGGAGGAGGCGTGATGCAAACCCAGAGTAAGCACCGGGAAGAGGGTGAAGAGCCCTGAGAGGGGACGGCAGCATCAGATGAAGAGACTGCAAAACGCAGGTTGCTGAGAGCAAGATCAGCTCGACGAGCGGGAGAAGGTGACCGTCGAAGGGATTGCCTGATGTTGCCCATGAAACCGAGATGGCGATATCCACAAGCGGGCTGGGAATACACGACCAATGAGGGGCCGGCTAAAGCTGGAGATAGACCAAGGTCGGGGCGGCGAGGAAAGCAACAGCAGCTGAAGGTCCAGAATATAAAAAAAGAGAGACAGATTGTAAGGCCGTGCTCTGAGTCTGTAGCGAGATGTAGAATCGCGATCAATTCTAAACGAAGCATGAAAACTAGCAGCCGCACTAGTGAAAGAAGAAAGGCAGAAGGACTGCTTCAAGACCTGAGGAAGGACCTGGAGTCTGAGTGTGCTGGCCGCAAGATGGCGGAGAAACAAAAGTGTGGACTCGTCAAGGAGCTTGAGGCTCTGAGACTGAGCGGGCCGATACGTTGGCACTTCTACGCTCGACCAGCAGGAGGTTTTTCAGATTGATGAAGCTGGAGGAAAAGCTTGGCAAACCCCAAGACCAGATGGTTGGTTACTGAGCAGTCCAAGGAAAAGGGGGCGGGTAAGATAAAAACAAGGGAGGCCACATCCAGGAAAGCATGACCGGCTGATACCGTTGCAGAACTAAAGTCTACTTTCCACAAGGCACGGATGCGAAGGCCAATTGCGATTTTGCACTAGCACACAGTAAGAATCATAAAACTACAGTGCCCAGGGGGAAACAAAGTGGATTCCTGCCATGAGGGCAAGCAACTGTGAAGAGGAAGAGACAGCCGCGAATGAGATGGAAGATTGCCGTGATCATAAGGGGAGAAGACCCGCAAAGCAGATAGTCCAGCAAATCTCCACAAGTAAGTAAAGAGTCAAGACAGAAAGGCCCCACGCCTATGAGTCTGTCGACCGTAAAAAGGGAGGGTGGGGGGCCCCCATTTTTGGGGGTGTACTAGGGTTAAAAGGAAAATCCCGACCAAGTTGAAGTAAGTACTGAAGATAAATGGTGTGGAACCCAACAATAAGGTACACTGAGGACGAAGGTCAAAGAGAAGGGCCCAAACAGTCAACTGGCGAGTGTAGGCAATGAGCGACCGAGGTCACAATGCTCTTTCAGGATAAGGGAGACTATGAGGCACACGAGGACAAGGACACAATGCATCTTCAGGATTTACAGATCAAGTTCACAGCGTGGCGTAGAGTCCTGGCAGGAAAGAGCTAATAGACAGCAGGGCAGGATGCTCAGGAACTTGTGCAAGAAGAGAGACAACAAAAGCGGAAAAGGAGCATCAACATTAAACTGAAAAACTGGCCACAAGAAAAGAGATAGGGAGGTACCAGTCTTCAGACCAGGTGGCATGGTGGTAATTACCCCACAAAAGAAAATGCCTAAAGGGAGGCAAGAAAAAAAAAAAGGGGGAGGGAAGGGCCGACGTCAGAATTTTCGACAAAGAGGATGTGGTTCACGGGAGAATGGTGCAACGGGCACGCTCCAAGGACAAGTTCGTTGGGGAGAGAGGGATATGTGACAGAGTCACTAACTCAGTAGGCGGAATAGTGAATGGAGAGGGACGCTGCAGCAAGGTCACAGGTGTTACTCTCCTCAGGACAGAAAGAAGCACACTGCAGCCTAATTAAAAAGGGGCGAATATCAGTGAAAACAAGTGCTTTAAAAGCAGGAAGTTGATCAACAAGGTGAGCTTGTTTTTTTCCAACAGGAAGGTGAGCGAAACTCTCCTTGGGCTTGGAGCCATAGCAGCTGCTGCTGCTCTGGTCCACAGTCCTGCGAGGAGCTTTGCTGCGGGACAAGCTGGGACCCCAACCAAGATAAAGATAAACATTGCTACGAGGCTGGCCAAAGCATGCTCCCCGCCGGGTTTCCTGTGTGCGTTTGGAAGCTGAACCAGGTAGACTTTTTATTCTATATTGATTATTGTATTCGTTTGTTTGTTTGTAGCAGTTTTGGGCATGACCAAATTAGCTGGGCCTGTCCGTTAGTAAGGGCTCAAGAAGTGAGTTAGGTCCTACCGGGAATAGCTCTAATTTTCAAGGAAAGTTGTGTTTCTTAAAGGGACAGTTGCACCCGTCATTTAGTTGGTTGTGGCTAATACACACTATAGTGAAAGTTTCCCACCGTGTCTAGCGGTATACTGAACCCGCCGCGAGGCAGTCCTGCCACAACATATAAATTACAAAACTATCAGTCAATATATTATTACACGTACCTTTACAGGCACCAACCAGATGAAGGCCGTCTCTCCTCATCTTCATCCTGCCCATGCCCTCCGGTGCTGCAAACATACACAAAGAATAAAAACATCCAATGGAATGTCCCCTAACCATTAATCACCTTACGGTTATTAACCGGCTACAGTAATTAAGGGGTTAACCCACCCTCACCCACCCTCGGGAGGCATCATTACTCCTCCCCCACTACCACCCCACCCGTGAGGCCTAACCCACTCACTCACTACCCAGCGGGAGGCCTACCCACGACAACACTTGGGCATACCCTGCCTCCCACCAGTACCCACCATAAAACAAATATACACTCCCCCACAATAAACATCAATATTTACTTAAATAACTAACACCACTGTCCTGTGCCCCCTCACCTCCAGATTTACAGGTTACCAGCATCATGTTACACAGGGTCGGAGGGCAAGCGGGTGGTCCCATGCCAGGTACCATGGTCCACCAGGTGGTCTCCGTGGGTCATGGGGCCACAAATGGGTTCTCCACGGTAGGCCGGGATGTCGGGGGGGGCCCGGGTCGACCCACAGGTGTATGAGGGGCAGCGGGTGGTTCCCATGGGGTGTTTGGGGGACCCACGGGTGGTTCTTACGGTCAGCGTGCCCCCACGAGTGAGGCCACCGGTTCTTCCCGCAGGTCCTCCGGGACCCGCCGGCATGTACCGTGTGATGCCTGAGGGAGACCTCAGGTCGGTCGACCAGTGGGAAATATGCAAGCAAATGAAGGCAGCAGAATTAACTCTGCTCAAGCACAGGGAGGGAAGGAAATGCAAACAGTGGATAAGGGTGGTGCTACAGGGAAGAGGTAATGCCAGGTAGATAGAGAGGAAAGGAGAGCGTCCCTATTACATGTGGCACTAAAGAGAATAACCCTATTAAAACGTACATTTTATTATAAAACGGCTTAAAATAAAAACTTTTGAAAAAACCAAATACATAGAACAAACCGAAAAATAATTACAAGACGGGGAGGTGTGGTAGGGTGTTTAATGGGTATGTATATATATATTTTCCCTCTTAATAAACCTTAGTAAAACCCCTCAACCTGGGTGGTCGCCTGCCAAGTATCCAAAACCTTGTACAGTGGGGTATGTGCAGTAAGATGCAGAACCGGTCTGTTAGGTAGAGAGGCAAGGTGCACTTGATGATGGCTGATATGAAGCTTTTTTTCTTCTATCCATTCCAGCGGGGCGGGGCGGGGTATTCTCCGTCTGCGGCAACGCCCTGACTGCTTTCTTTACCGGGAGGTCCTTCCCTTTTTCCCGGCGGCGTCTGCTTCAAAATGAAGACGACATAGGCTTTTAAGGCCTATGATGTACCTTTGCGTCATGGTTCCACGGTCTGCTCCCACCCCCCATGATTGGACCGTGAAAAAACAATGTGTTTTGGCGACAAAAAAAAAATGATGACGTCCTTAAATGGAAGGGAAAGCACAGCCAATCAGAATGGCTTTGCTTCAAGTGCCTTTAAGATGGACGTCATGAAAAGGCAAATTGCCGCCACCACATGTTATGGTAGACCAACTCAGAGTAGGGATGGAGTTCCAGCTCTGATTGGCTACCATACCATGGATTCATTTGATGGTCATTCATTTTTTTTTGTCGGCCAAAACACATGGTTTTTCCCGGTCCAATCAGGGGACCGTGTGACCCATGACGCAAATGTGACGTTCATAGGCCTTTAAAAGCCTATGTAGTCTCATTTTGAAGCCAGACCGCCGCGGAGGAGAGAAGGGACTACGGGAAAGAAGAAGACCAGGGCGTGGCCGCAGCGGGGAGAAGACCCCGCCCCGCCCCGCTGGAAGGAGATAGAAGAACGAAGAACACAGAGAGAAGATGGATTACAGAAGGAAGACCCGTTGGGATTGATTTGGATTTTTAGGTTTAATGTTTAGATTTTGTGTTATATTTATGGGTCCTGATCGTGGATTGGTTCATGAGTAGCTGCCGCAAAACGGGGCGTCGGTAGGGGCAAGTAAAAAGGAATGGAAGTTGAACTACAGTTTAAAGAAATGATTTTATTTTAACTTGTTAATTTTTTCAAAAGGTTTTTAACATGTGTATTTTTTTTTTTTGTGGTATATCATTAGTGCCACGAGTATGTATGTATATGATGTCTAGAGAGATATATACGATACAGTACAGTACAGGTAAGAAAATGAGTTGTTTTTAAACGATGGATTAGATGTGTTTTAAAGTATTTGTGTATGCTGCTACAGTATGCTTTATTGTGAGTTAAAAGTATTTTAAAATTAGATAGATGTATTCCTTGGTATTGGATGTGTGTTGAGGAATGGTCAGGGATAGGCTTGGGTTTGAAAGGTGTATTTTTTGTCAGGTTACTTAATTTTTTCAGAAGGGCTTATTGTTCTGCTCTAGGCGTAATTTGTTAATGTTTTATTGTTCGGGTATCTAGTGTGAATTTTTTGGGATGTAAATAATGATTGCTAAATTGATTTTGTTTACATGTTGATTAATTTGCAGAATGTATATGGTGCCAAGATATTTAGGGCATTTCATTTATATTGGAATGAAGTGTTAAAATGGCTTTTCAGAGGTTTAGTGCGATTAGATTGAGGGATCAGGTTATGAATATTAAGGAAATTGCTTTGGAATTTAGTGTGTATGTATGAGAAGTGTTGGTTGTAGGACAGTGCTTTTGATGATAACTCCTTTCTACATTTATTTGTACTGGATATTTAGTTTATCATGGTGTGATATAAAGTGTTGTGATTATAGATATATATATATAGTACTGGATATATATATCTCTCTCTCATCTCGTTCTCTCTGTCTTCTCTGTATATAGATACGTTACTAGATAATATCTAGTTGCATCATGATGAGACACAGTACAATTCATGGGTGAGGTAGGTATCGGGCTGTGTGGCTTAACCCCTTAATCACCCTTTGCGGTTTATTATTGATACTGGTTAGGGGTTAATTGATATCTGATGTCATTGCTATGTTATTGGCTTTTGAAAACCCTTTACATGTTATTTGTATGTATAGGTTTTATCTGGGGTTGTATTATAACGTGTGTATATATATATATTACGTGATATATCTCTCTCTCTCTTCTCTCTGTCTCTTCTATATATATACAGTATATATATATATGTTGCATGATGAAGCCCAGTCAAATTCATGGGTGAAGGGGGGTATCGGTCCTGTGTGGCTTAACCCCTTAATTACCTTTGCGGTATTATCTGATACGGTGTTTAGGGTTATTGATATTGATATAATGCAATGTGGCTTTGGTATTGCTATGTATGTTGTGGACAAGACAAGGATTTTTGGCAACGGACACTTCGTATTGAATTGAGGTCAGTAGACTTTATTTATTTGTAATGCTAGTTAATGTTTTTAATAATGGGCAATTATCTATTATCATATCTGGATAATAGTTATTTGCACATTATTGTACGGGAGGTGGGTGTGGGGGGAGGGTTGTATGTATTGAATGTATAGGCCAGGTTTATTTTTTTACATTCAGGGTTTTTTGATTCTGTGGTTTTGCGTGGGGCCTCTGGAGACCACCTGTGGGTACCTCGGGTATTCCAAGGGTATCCGGCTGGTGGTTCCACGGGTGGACACATGCTGGGGATGATGAGTGTCGGTCCCACTTCTGTGGGGGCACCGCGGACCGTGGTTGCGGGGATGACGATGTGTGGTCCCAATTCTGTGGGGGCATGGCCGACCCGTAGGTGCGGGGATTGATGATGTGTGGTCCACTTCTGTGGGGGCAACGCGGACCGTAGTGAGCACCCGTGAGTTCCCCAGACCACCGAGGGAACCACCGAGGCCAAGCAGACACCTGTGGGTTTGACCCGGGGCTTTCATAGACATCCTTGGGCCTACCGTTGGATGACCCAAATGTGGCCACGGGGTGACCAAGGAGACCACTGGGTGCCCATGGTGCTGGAAGGGGATCCACCAGCAGGCCTCCAGAACCTGTGTAAAAAGGGTGCTGGTAAACTGTAGGTCTGTCCAGGTGCGTGCCAGCCCACCGGGGACTAGCGTGGGCTTGCGTTATGAACCCTGTTGTAAAAGGATAAATCTTGTATTTATGGGGGGGGGGCACAGGGGTGGGTAATGTATTTAATAATTTAGTGCTGTATTGTGGGTCATTGTACTGTTTTATTGTGGGGATGGGGTGGGGGTGTTTCCCCGAACGGTATGTGGGTAGGCCTCCCTTGTGGGTACTGACTGGGTGGTTAGGCCTATGGGGGGGGGTTAGTGTGGGAGGGTATGTAGGCATGAGTGGTGGGTGAGGGTGGGTAACCCCTTCATGACTGTAGCGGTTAATAACCGCCTATGGTGATAAGGGGTTAGGGGACATACTTTGTATGTTTTAATTTTTGTGTCTGTTTTGCAGAAGCGGAGGGGCCATGGCCAGGGGGGGGGGGGGGGTAACGGTATGTGGGTAGGGGTTGAGGTGGTTAGACCTCACAGTTGCACATGGGGTCCCCCCACCCTCCCCACATTTACATACACTGCCCTGACAGCAAGCAGGGAGGGAGATTTACTGGTAACAGAAAACATCTCTCTGCCTTCAGTTGTAATCTGTTTAAAGCCCCCTCCCCCTAATGTGGTTGTCGTAAAATCTTCTCCCTCAGTGTTCTGTTTAACAGAAACATTAGGGGGGAGGGGGCTTAGGCCTTTACATCTCTCTCACTTCAGGGTAATTGTTTAACAGAAACATAGGGGGGAGGGGCTTTAGCCTTTACATCTCTCTGCCTCATGTATATGTTTAACAGAAACATTATGGGGGGAGGGGGCTTTAAACAGATCACTGAGGCAGGGAGATACAGGAATGTACGTATTGTTCATCAGTACATTGCAATGCTGTGTATAATGTATCGGTTTTTTACCAATTAGATAGATGTAATCCTTGGTATGTGAAGGTTAGCTTTGGTTTTCAATTGTGTTTTCTGGTTGGTACTTACAGTATATATTGTTTTTGTTACTTGATTGTTTTAACATAGTTGACTGTTTGGAAGTGTTTGTATTTACTGGTAGAGTAGCTTGCAATTATATTGTTAACATTCATTTGCAGAATGTATATGGTGCATAGATTTTTACACATCATTTATACAATGTAATGCAATGTACTGTATGGATTGGAAGGTTATGTTTTATTGAGTAAAATCAGTTAGGATTAGTTAAATGGATTATTATTATTGTCTTATAGAGAAGCGTTATTTGTAGGACAGTATGATTTTGTAACCATTCTACATGTATTTGTATGTTGGTTCATCATCGTGGTGTATATAACTGTATTATGTATTTATCTATATATATAATCTATCATATATATATATATCATATATGAATATATATAGAAATAGGATATATATAACTATTGATAATATGATATATATTATACTATATGTATACAGTATATATATATACACAGTAAATACTGTATATGTATAGGTTGTTATTATAATATACTGTATATATATCCGTATATATATACAGTATATATTATTTCTCTTCATGTATTTATTTATTATTTAGATTTATTTATTAATTGTGGGGCTGCTGTGCGTGAATTTTTTTTATTGGGGGTGAGGGGGGTGTTTGGCCCTTGGTGTGAGTTTAGGACTTGCAGCAGCCAGCACAATTAATAAATAAATCTAAATAAATAAATAAATAATGAATATAAATAAATACATTTAAAATATGTTTTTATTGATAGTGTAGATGTGCAGAGGGTCTCCAGAGCAAAACCGCACTGGTTTCAGGTCTGGGGACCCCCTGCTCCCCGAGATACAGGCCCCTTTAGGGGGTGCCGGTATCCCTCTGCTCTGCTTGGTTTGCCCGACGCGATCACGTGGTCGGGCCCTTTAACCAAGCAGAGGGGATTAAGAGGGATAAAGTAACTACAAAAAATTACCTCACAGACATACAGGTTTACCAGCATCACGTTTCACACAGGGACTGGAGGCCGGAAAATAATGATGACGTCATTTAAAGGCAATGACGCCAGCCAATCAGAATGGCTGAGTTTCAATTGCCTTTAAGATGACGTCATCAAAACAAAGATGGCCAGCGACACTGGGACGGTAGCAATCAGAGCGTGGGAACTCCATTCCAACTCTGATTGGCTCAAGTAGACCATGTGACAGAGGCTTTGCTTCAGCCAATCAGAATTGGGATGGAGTTCCACGCTCTGAGTTGGCTACCGTACCATGTGTCGCTGGCCATCTTGTTTTGATGACGTCATCTTAAAGGCAATTGAAACTCAGCCATTCTGATTGGCTGGCGTCATTGCCTTTAAATGACGTCCTCATTTTTTTCCGGCCTCCAGTCCCTGTGTGAAACGTGATGCTGGTAACCTGTATGTCTGTGAGGTGATCCGTCAGGCCCACGGGGACTCACGTGGGCCTGGGGTATGAATCCTGTATGTAAAATAATAAATCATGTATTTATGGGGGGGCACAAGGAGTGGGTTATGTATTTAATAAATAGAATGATGTTTATTGTGGGGCAGTGTATTGTTTTTATTGTGGGTACTGGGGATGGGGTATTGGCCCAAGGGTATGTGGGTAGGCCTCCTGGTTGGGTAGTGGGTGCGGGTGGTTAGGCCTCACGGGCTGGGGGGTTAGTGGGGGAGCGTATGTAGGCCTCCCGAGTGGTGGGTGAGGGTGGGTTAACCCCTTAATGACTGTAGCGGTTAATAACCGCTATGGTGATTAAGGGGTTAGGGGACATTACATTGGATGTTTTTATTCTTGTGTGTATTTTGCAGCATCGGAGGGACATGGGCAGGATGAAGATGAGGATGAATACGCCCTTCATCGTGGGTGCCTGTAAAAGGTAAGTGTAATATGTTTTTACTGTATTTATTGAATGTTATATGTATTTAAAATGGGCAAATGCACTATTATCCATATGTGGATAGTATGTGTTAGGGGGGTGTATTTAGTTATAAATATTGTTTATTATTTTTGGAGGCGCAACATTGGTACCGCAGACCTGCAGGTACCCCGGGACTCCCGCGGGGACCCCGGGACTCCCGCGGAGACACCCGCACTCCCGCGGGGACCTCAGCTTGTTGAGCCGGGGACCCCCGGACTCCCGCGGGGTCAGCCGGGGACACCCGCGCGACCCCCGGGCTCCCTCGGGGACCCCTGCGAGGTCAGTCGGGGACACCCGCCGGCCTGTTGTATGGGTTTTGCGCATGCAAAAATGAAAAGCAATAATTTTTTCTAAGTCCAGCTTTTTTTGCGTCTACCTTGAGCTGACGTGTTCTGATCAACGCTACTTTCGCGTACGCTAAGGTTGCGTTGCTTAGTGCATCCCGCTTAAGGGCAGAATTTAACGCAAACAGGGTTACGAACGAGCAAAGTTGGACTTAGATAAAATTCCAGAAAAAGTCAGTTTTAGAGCGCAAAGTTTTTCAGGTTGGGCTTAAGTTGTGAGGGGAATACTGTACCTCAGGGATCTGTACTGAGACCCTTGCTTTTTAACTTGTTTATTAATGACCTTGAGGTTGGCATTGAGAGCAAAGTCTCCATCTTTGCTGATGACACTAAATTGTGTAAGGTAGTAGAATCAGAGCAGGATGTAATTTCTCTCCAGAGGGACTTGGAGAGATGGGAAACTTGGGTAGGTAAATGGCAGATGAGGTTTAATACCGATAAATTTAAGGTTATGCATTTAGGATGCAAGAATAAACTGGCGACTTACAATTAAATGGGAATAAAATAGGGGAATCCTTGATAGAGGAGGATTTTGGAGTACTTACAGACAGCAGACTTAGCAAGATTTTATCTTGTATTAAATGGGCAAAGGATAGAAGGGAAGTAAACATAATGATGCCCGTTTATAAAGCATTAGTAGACCACATCTTGAATATGGAATACAATTTTATCACCAATCCTTAGAAAAATCACTATGGAACTAGAAAGAGTGCAGAGAAGAGCCACTAAATTAATAAAGGGGATGGACAATCTATCTTATGAGGAGAGGCTAGCTAAATTAGATTTATTTACATAGAAATGAGGCGTCTAAGAGGGGATATGATAACTATATACAAATATATTCAGGGACAATACAAGGAGCTTTCAAAAGAACTATTCATCCCATGGGCAGTACGAAGGACTCGGGGCCATCCCTTAAGGTTGACAGTGTTGATCAAAAGAATGATCAGAAAAGTTTCCCCCTATAGTCAGCACTCAATGTCATAAATATTATCTATCAATGGTCACAATAGCCCTGCAGTATATTACTGCTACTCGGGTCAGTGACCCAGAATCACCGGAGAAATCAAAAATAATAAAATTATATTACTTCTACATAGAAAATTAAAAACACGGATACATTGTTAAAAATCCTCATACTAATGTGGCAAATAGGAGTAAATCGTCAATAAAGTGGGTATGCCTAAATGGCTACTGTCTGCATTTACTCCTATTGTGCATCCAGTATAAATCTTAATATACTAACTAGCAACGATTCTCTAAATGTTCTAGTTAATATACCTTTTGGACATATCTCTCAATCAGAGGTTAGACTCATGTAGCAATAACATACCCAAAAAAACATGTTTTAGATTACTATCAGTTAGTATGTATCTTTAAGGGAGCATGGTCGCGCTGTATGGTATGGTACATGTCAATAGGACAAACTATAAATCCTCTATGGGTGTAATTTTATTATTTTTGATTTCTACGGTGATTCTGGGTCACTGACCCGAGTAGCAGTAATATACTGCAGGGCTATTGTGTCCATTAATAGATAATATTTATGATATTGAGTGCTGAATATAGGGGGAAACTTTTTTGATCATTCTTTTGATCAACACTGTCATTATTATATTAAATCCTCCATAGCACCTGTCATTTATTGATTGTTTAAATATGGTGACTGCGGTTTCATTCACATATTCAGTTAGAACTACTGTATATACAAATATATCCAGGGATAGTACAATGAGCTTTCAAAAGAACTATTCATCCCAAGGGCAGTACAAAGGACTCAGGGTCATCCCTTAAGGTTGGAGGAAAGGCAATTTCACTAGCAACAAAGGAAAAGTTTCTTTACAGTAAGGGCAGTTAAAAATGTAGAATTCATTACTCATGGAGACTGTGATGGTAGATACAATAGATTTGTTAAAAAAATGATAAACATTTTTTTAGAAAGATACAAAGTATAGTGGTACTGTATAAGCGCTCAAGCACTGGATCCTCAAGGTAATATATAAACAGAATAGTACATAAGTCAGGGCACAGGACACAAGGCTAGTGGTATATGAGAGAATACCACTTCTCTAGTGTAATGAAGTTCTGAAAATGGACAACAACACCCTGAAGGAAAAGTGTAATGTGACTGAGCCCACCCCTCAAAACCTCATTGGGATAATCCCATAACTGCTATAACAACACATGAAAACAATTTTGATATACTCAAAATATATAAATGCCCCTGTCCTGTGTCCCTGGTAAGGCATGCTGCTGATGGTGAATGTAGATATGCAAAAATAGAGAGTACAGCGAACAGCCAAGAGAGTGGGTTCAAAATAGATATAAAAATATTATTTTAATAGGTCCATTACAAATAGAGGTATAACAGACCTCCTACGCGTTTCGTGTGCATTGCACTTTATCAAGGAGTCAGTAAGCCAAATTATATACCTTAAATACACATACAGAAAATGCCCCGTTTTGTGCCAAAAATGCAGTGATGTCACCATATCAGGATGTCCCCCACTTGCGTATTGACATCACATCACACCACCAATTCACACTGATTTCCTAAGGGCAGCTTCAGCAACTCCCGTTCTGCCCTTAGTTGAGGTACATGGCTCAATGTGAGTGCGAGTGCAGGCCACACCCCCAGCGGACATCACCCATTGTCATGGTAACCCATAGGGCATAGACATGTATTGCAAAAAACTTCAACTGCTCAGAACTTTATCAAACATAAATCAAACAATTTATGTGATATACAGAATATTAAAAACAGATATCTTAAGATAAACGCTACCTCTTCTGACACAAGTATTGATGGTATAAAGAACAATATCATCTAATTATTTCATTTATTAAATGTTAGATAAACAAAGTTAATGATACTGTATATACCTACAGCAGCTACCCTGAATGCAAATTTGTATTGTCTCCTGGATAGACTCATGTATATACACATGATAGATAGATCTAGTTTAGGAATATAGAGCCCAAAAAGGTGATTAGAAAGATGTGTATGTGTCCATTTCCTTATGAAGAGGAAATCCAAACAAATTCCATTCCAATATATATATATCTATATAAATACTCACCGATAACTACATAAATATGCTAATCTACCTACCAGATCCTCATATAACATTGCACATATTTTTGCAATATATATCAAGGGTCGTGATGTTTCTTAAAGGTAAAAAACATTAAATGCACAAATGGACAGCTGCCACATTACGAATGTTTAGAGTTATATAAATGAATCCAATTTATCTCGATATTTCTAAATATGTATATGCAAAGGGTCCACATCGCCACATATAACAATCAATTCCTTTTCCTCCCATTTCGTGTAGTAATTAGAATGAAAATTAATACACATAGCTACACTATGAGGAGCATATTCTATAATATATACATTATCTCAAGAAATGACTCAGTTTCCACTTTGTGTTAAAACCCTCCGGGATTCTTGTTCTCAATAGAAAAATCTACTGTGCCTCTCTACCATCTAATATTTTCTCTGTATTTCCTCCACGTTCTTTATGTATAATCCTGTCAATTCCCATAAATGCAAAGTTTCCAATCCCTCTATTACTAGACTCACAAAAATGCTTGTAAACCAGATGCAATAAATCCCCTTTCTTGATCAATCTGATATGTTCTTGCATCCTCGTTTCAAGTTTATTTTTGTCCTACTGACATATCTCTTGTTTCAACCACATGTAATCAAATATATTACGAATATAGAATTACAATTAATAAAGCTCTTAACCTTATATTTTTTCTGAGGTGTATAACTAGAAAATGAATTGGAGGGCTTCATATATCTACACATATTGCAGGTTCCACAACGGAAGGAACCCTTAGTGATAAATGAATTAGTCTGCTGACTCACAGAAGTGAGCTCGTTAGGCGAGACATAAGAAGCTATAGTTTTCGCCCTACGAAATACACACCTAGGGCCTGATTTCACATATTCACTTAGGCCAGTGTCCATACACAGTACATCCCTGAGTTTATTTAAAATATTTTTTACCTGGTTACTTTTTTATTGTACGTTGATATGAACAGTGGCACATCTGAATTTTTTGCATGTATCCCCTTCTTGATCTTTTCCTGTGTTATTTTTCTACCTGATTTGCCTGAACTCAATAGGGTGTCCCTATCTATATTCTTCAAAAGCTCTATGAAAAACATCTGGGTAATATCCCCTCTCTAAAAAATGTTTTGTCAGCTCCTCAGACTAAGGGCCTCATGCAGTAAGCGCCGAAATGCCTATTTTCACCATTTTTCTGGAAAAAAAATGCCTTCCCGATTCAGTAAGCGCTGAAAAGTGGACAAAATCAGCAATTTTTGTTCCCGATAAAAACATTTATCGGCATGCGGGTGCCGATAAGCCACTTTTCGGCACTTTTTGAAATCGGCTGAATTCTAGTAGCCCCGATCAGCTTTTCGCTGCTGATCGGCACTCTAGAATTGAGATTTGTACGCCAATTTGTCCCACCAATTAAAGTTGGCAAGTTGGTGGTGGAGAAGCATCGGCAAGGTCAACACTTTAATACCCATTAATATCAGCACCGGAGCCCCCGGCATGCATCCGAGGCAGGAAAAATGCATTTAAAGTCCACTTCATTACCTTAGCGGCTAACCGCTAAGGCAATGAAGGGGTTAACCAGCCGTGCCAGGTTTAATGTGGGTAGCGGAGGTGGGTGAAGGGGGTATTTGGCCCTTGGTGGTTGTTTAGGGCTTGCGGGGGGTTGCGTGTGCACTACCGCTACGGTCATGAAGGGGTTAAGCTCCCCCGCTACCCACCCGCAAGCCCTAAATAAACCACCGTTGGGGCTAATACCCACTTCGGCCACCCCCGTTACCCACAATTAAAAAAATACACACACAACAGCCACACACTAATAATTAAACTATATATATATATAGTGTACTCTCCTCCTCTACTCTCCTCTTCTCGTCTCTCTCGTCTCTCATCCTTCCTTTCTTTCTTTGTGCTGGGCTGTTGGGTGTTCTTTTCTGTTTTTTAATTCGGTGTGGGTACCCGGCGGGTGGCCGAAGTGGGTATTAGCCCCAACGGTGGTTTATATATATATCACAAACAACCCCTATACCCCCCTAACATACACATATATGCACATCAATGATACTATAGGCCGGCGGGGGCCCTCGGGTGTTACCCACGGGCCTGCAGTACCAATTCTATGCCCCCCCAAATTAATGTCAAAACACATTCATACTTATAAAGAAATAACCCCTCCCCCCAACACATACAGTATAGTAATGGGCACAATTACTATTATCCACAAATGGATAATAGTGCATTTGCACATTTAAAATACATAAAGAACAATAAATACATTAAATACATATTGCACTCACCCTTGTCCGGCTGCCACGATGATGGCCATCCTCATCTTCATCACCGTCCATGCCCACTCCAATGCTGCAAAACATAAACAAGAATAAAAACAGCCAGTGTAATGTCCCCTAACCCCTTAATCACCATAGCGGTTATTAACCGCTACAGTCATTAAGGGGTTAACCCACCCTCACCCACCACTCTGGAGGCCTACATACCCTCCCCCACTACCCCCCCACCCCGTGAGGCCCAACCACCCTCACCCACTACTCAGCCGGGAGGCCTACCCACTTACCCTTGGGGCCAATACCCCCTCCCCCACCCCCAGTACCCACAATAAAAACAATACACAGCCCCATAATAAACATCATTATATTTATTAAATACATAACCCACCCCCTGTGCCCCCCCATAAATACATGATTTATTATTTTACATACAGGGTTAATACCCCAGGCCAACGGGAGTCCACATTGGGCCTCACGGGTCACCTCACAGACCTACAGTAGCCCAGCACCATGTTTCAAACAGGGCCTGGAGGCCTGCGGGTGATCCCTGTCAGGTTCCATGGTCCACCAGGGCCACAATTGTGTCCCCATGGTAGGCCCGCAGATGTCTTGTGGGCCCCGGGTCAGACCCACAGGTGTCTGAGGGGCCTCGGGTGGTTCCCACGGGGGTCTGGGGACACACGGGTAGTCCCTATGGGTCCTCAGTGCCCCCACAGATGTGGGGCCACCGGTTCTTCCCCACAGGTGTCCCCCGTGGACCAGGCAGCCTGGTACCCATAAGAAGCCGAGGAGACCGCAGGTGGTCTCCATAGGTCCCCCGCAGACCAAAAGGAACCAACCCTGTATGTAAAAAAAATAAACATGACCTATACATTAAATACATCAATCCCCCCCGCACACAACACATACAGTATAATAATGTGCAAAAAAACTATTATCCAGATAGGGATAATAGATTATTTGTCCATTATTAAACACATTAAGTAGCATAACAAAATAACTAAAGTTCTACTCACTTCATCAATAAGAAGCCCCCTCGCCAGCAAAATCCGTGTCCTCCGTTGCCAACAAAATACATAGCCAATACATTGCAATTACATTCTGATATCAATTAACCCCTTAATCACCTTTTCGGATAATAACCGCAAAGGTAATTAAGGGGTTAAGCCACCCTGGCCCGATACCCACCCTTCACCCATTCATTTGTGTACAGTGGCTTCATCATGCAACTATATATACACACACATGATGAACCAATATACAAATAAATGTTTAAGGGTTATCAAAAACATGCTCTACTAAAAATACCACTTCTCCATATCAACCACAGTACAATAAAATCATATTTCCTACTAAAATCAAATCTCATCTTCCAATCAAAAGCATCAAATGCCAATCAAAATATTGAATTTACATTGTATACATGATGCATACAAACTATGCACCATGTACACTCTGCCAATTAATGTTAACAATAAAATATTCCAAACAAAATACCATTACATCCAAACAAGTATACTATTTAAACCAAGCAAGTCACCATAAATCAATTAGCATTCATTAATCAAATCACAACACAATTAAATACCATCCATAACAATTACACAATTAACTATTTCAATCGTTAAACAGAACAAGTTACCATCAGACAAAATATAAGTACCCAAAAAAATACAATATACAAAAGCAAGCCTCACCCTGACCTAAAGTACAGCATACAACACCAAAAATTACATCTATCTAATTACAAAATACATTACACACACATTTATGCATAGCAGCAAAGCTAAAATCATTTTAAAGACAGCAATACAAGCATTTCCTACCAAATCATTTCTTACCCTGTATGTATATATCGTTCTAGACATACATACATACATACAGTGGCAATAAATGATCTTAAAATAAAAAAAAATATCACATGTAAAAAAACAAAAAAACATGTTCAAGTTAAAAAAAAATACATTTCTTTTGTTGACTTACCATTACTTGACCCACTCACCGACTCCCGTTGAACCGCTTACTCTCGAACCAATACACGCATAGGAACCCATAAAATAATAAACCATAAAATAATAAACCATAAAATAATAAACCATTAAAATCCAGGGGTCTTCTATTTGTAATCCATCTTCATCTGTATTCTTCTTTCTTGTATCTTCTTCCGCTCTCTTCCGGGGTCTTCTTCTCATCTTCGGCCACGCCCTGGCCTTCTTTCTTCTGTAGGAGGTCCTTCCTGCTCGGCGTCTGCCTTCAAAATGAGAAAACATAGGCTTTTATAGGCCTATGACGTCACATTGTCGTCATATGGTTCCCACGGCCCTATTTGGGCCGTGAAAACCATGTGAATGTGGGGGAAAATAATAATTTTGATGACTTCATTTAAAGGCAATGACGCCAGCCAATCACAACGGCTGTGCTTCAATTGCCTTTAAGATGACGTCATGAAAAGAAAGATGGCTGGCCACACATATCGTACGGTAGTCAATCAGAGCGTGGGAAATACATCCCTGACACCTTCTGTAGCCAACTTAACGGGTTGTGGTCCGTGATCACAGTGAATGGACGACTGTATAGATAGGGCTGAAGTTTCCGCAGAGCCCACATGATAGCCAGACATTCCTTTTCAATAGTGGCATTAGTTTAATGGATACGTTTCCTGCTTAAATAAACTACTGGGTGTTCTCTGCCCTACTCCCCACTTGGCTGAGCACAGCGATGATGCCATATTCTGAGGCATCGGTCTGTACCAAAAACTTCTTGGAGTAATCTGTGGAAGCTAGAATAGGGGCACTGGCTAGGGCACTCTTCAGAGCCTGGAATGAGGCTTCATAGGCGGGGGACCAGACAACCACCACTGACAGTCGCTTTTTGGTTAGATCAGTCAGGGGTTTAGCTACGGCGCTATACTGAGGGACGAATTTCCTGTAGTAGCCTGTGGTGTCTAGAAAAGCCATAACCTGCTTCTTGGTTTTGGGAGCAGGCCACTGCACTATTGCTTCTTCTTTGGCTGGCTCTGGTTTGAGATGTCCGCCACCCACCCTGTGCCCCAGATACAGTACCTCTGCCAACACTACTAAGCACTTTGTGGGTTTCAATGTGAGTCCCGCTTCCCTGATTCTGGCTAGCATCTCAGCTACATGAGCTAAATGTGTGTCCCACGAATTGTTAAATACTGCAATGTTGTCCAGGTATGCCCTTGCGAACCCCTGCATTCCTTCCAGTAACCTATTGACCAGGTGTTGGAAGGTAGCCTGGGCATTCTTCATCCCGAATGGCATCCCTTAAAACTCATAGAGGCCACTCGGGGTAATTAATGCTGACTTCTCCCTAGCCTCCTGGGTCAGAGGAATCTGCCAGTAAACTTTACTGAGAATCATTGTGTTCAGATCCTTTGCCCCCGCGAGTTCATCCAGCAACTGGTCCATGCGGGGCATGGGATAAGCATCTGACACCATCCCTGCATTGAGCTGTCGGTAGTCCACACACAACCGGGTGGTCCCGTCCTTCTTTGGTACAAGGACTACCGGACAAGCCCAAGGGCTCTGGGACGGTACAATTACTCCTAGGGCCAGCATCTCTTCTACCTCTTTCTCTATACTGCCCTTAACCTCTGCTGATTCACGGTATGCATGCTTATGCAGAGGGCGCAGATCACCTGTGAGCACCGGGCGATCCGTGATATGCATTCTGCCCGGCTTGTCCATGAACAGAACCCTATACTGTGCTAGCATAGCCCTGGCTTCTGTTCTCTGCCTGGCACTCAACTGAGCTGCTCTACGGTACCCTCTTGCCTAGCCTCCCCTAATAGTTCTGGCAGAGCACTGCTCGCCAGATCCCCCATCGGTGGGCTACAAATAGCCAGCACCGATGCCACACTCCGTGCCACGTATTCTTTGAGCATATTTATGTGATAGATCTTAGTTCAATCTGTCTCATCATCTACCTGTACAACATAGTTGCACTCGTTCCCTTTCGGAGTACCGGATACATACCCGACCAGGCAGCCATCAATTTGTTTTCCTGACTAGGTTTGAGAACAAGTACTTGCTGTCCTGGAATGAACTCTCTGCTACGGGCATTCTGATCATACCAAGTTTTCTGGTTGTCTAAGCAGCCCTAAGGTTGTCCCGTGCCAACCCCATGAGCATTTCTAACCGGTCCCTGAGAACTACCACGTACTGAAGCACAGAAGCATCAGTATTGGCACTTTCCCCTTCCCATCCCTCACGGAATAGGTCCAGAGTTCCCCGTACCCTGCGACCATATAACAGCTCAAAGGGAGAAAAGCCTGTAGATTCTTGCGGTACCTCTCGGTACGCAAACAGCAATTGCTGCAGGTGAATCTCCCAGTCTTTCCCCTCTGCCTCCATAAAGGTTTGAAGCATTTGCTTCATGGTACCGTTGAACCTCTCACATAGTCTGTTGGTTTGGGGGTGGTAAGTGGTCGTGAGCTGGTGCTTCACCCCGCACGAATCCTAGAGACACTGTAACAATTCACTCATGAATTGTGACCCTTGATCGGTTAGGATCTCGCTAGGGAAACCTACCCTAGTGAAGATGGTTAATAATGCCTTAGCTACTGCTCTCACATCAATGGTGGCAAGCGCTACAGCCTCAGCGTACCAGGTGGCAAAGTCCACCACCGTGAGGATGTAGCACTTCCCTGACCAGCTGGGAACCATGAGGGTTCCCACCAGGTCCATGGCTACTCTCTGGAAAGGTTCCCCTATTACCGGTAATGGGTTCAGGGATGCCTTCACATGATCACCTGCCTTACCCACTCGCTGGCAGGCACCACAGCCCTGGATGCCCCCGGCCAGTAGTAATTCTGCAACAGTCGTGTTCTCATCCGAGTGACCCCCTGATGCCCCGCTAGGGGAATGGAGTGGGCTACCCACAACAACTACTGCCTGTACTCCGTGGGTACCACTAGCTGTCGCTTACTGGTCCTGACTTTATCTGACCCTGTAGACCCTTGCTTTCTATACAGTTGCCCGCGGTGCCACAAAATGTAATCCGACCCATCACCTGGCTTAGACTCGGACATCCAAAGTCTCATGCCCTCCAAGCATCCTTAAACTGGGTATCTAACTCTGGCCACCCGCTTGTCAAGGCTAAGTTGGGGGGACCGGGAAAAGGTAAAGGGAACAGTAAGTCAGTGTCAATTTGCGACTCATTCTGGATTACCTGTCTGGTCTCCGCAGAGACCCCGGGAACTGTAGTGCACAAATGCAGGGGGACAGGGGATGATTCTGCTGTGATCTTGGCTGAGTGGCTCCTGGTGATTGCTGCAACAGGGGCCAGCTCGGCTGTAAATACACACGTAACATGCCCCAGTCATTGCCAAGGAGGACCCCAGCATCTAACCCGGGCAATAACCCCACCTCCCTCATGCACCCCAGTCCAAAAAGACCCGGGCAACCTTGAGGGACATCGGGCATGGTCACTTGCATCCCGGTGCCCAGGAGCAAATCTTCTGCCCGGACCATGTCCGGTCGGATGAGGTTAACGGTGGCACCTGAGTCCATCAAGCCGTCTGCTTGCCAGTTCGCTGCATCCTGATGGGTGCAACCTGATGCCCTCCGATCTCCGCTACTGGCTCCAAGATAGCAAGTGCAGGTTCTCCCATGAACATCCCTCTGGGGGTGGATTCCATGGCTGTGCTTGGCTCCTCTTTGTGTGCCAGTCACACACGGGTGAATGGTCTCACAGCTTGTGATCGTTGCCCCTGACCGGGTCCCCCGGACCAGTCCAGGTCCGGGAAATCTGGTGTGAGGTGACTGACTTTGTTGCAAGAGTAACACCGCCTTTCGAGTCTAAACTCTGCAGCTTTGGGTGCGTTGCCTTCTGCTGCAGGCTTGTGCGTCCACTAAGGGGTTAGTTTGGTTGCCTTGGCCGGGCTGGCCACATCTCTTGGAGCCACTTTCTTGCTCATTAAAGTCCTACTGGTCACATACTCATTGGCCAGTTTCGCAGCATCCACATGGGTCTTAGGATTCAATTCTCGTGGGCTCTTTTCTCCAGTCCGGAATTTGGCCTGGTATGTTTCTGGGGTGAGGGAGTACTGGGCGAGCAACATGTTTTCACATGACCGTAGTCATCGGCATCCTCTCTCAGGATGCCCTGCAATGTCCGTTTGGCCAGACCGGACAGTAAGGGGCTTAATCGCAAAACCAAGTCTCGTTGCGGAACCGGGTACCGGTGACACTGAGTCTCAAAGTCATTTAAGAAGGCGTCAATCTGGTCTGTGCCATCCACTAACTTGCTGAAGCTCTGGTGGTCCACCCGGGGAATATCCTGTTCCCCGTTGACATGGTGAGAGTGGGAGGCTTTTCCGTGCAAGGCGGCAATCATATGAATCCTTTCAGCTGCTGTAGCCCTCTCTCCCCATGAAGCAAGGAGTGCTGTGAGCCATGGGGCAGAAAGTCCGGCAGTCACAGTGACTTCCTTCTCCGCCCCCCCTGGCACCAAGCCACCAATATCCAGGTGGTCACCCGCTCCCTCCCCATGTCCTTGCAGCTCCGGGGATGGAATAACCTCCTGCACCCTGGGCGGATTGGTGTCCGCTGCCACTGCAGCTAAGGGGCCATTCCCCTCCGGTGAAGCAATTTGGGCTTCATGATTCTCCATGTCCTCCTCCAGTTGCACCTTTGACCGACCGTCTGTTGGTAGTCCATAGCCTGCACACCGGTCCATGATCTGAGCTCGGTCCAAGGACCGGAACTGTCCTGAGCGTTGACTCATGTTGTGACTGCAAGTACAGGGTTATGAGCAAAGGGGAGTTGTACTATCTCGTGCTCTTGTGAAGCATGTGTAAGTTACCACTTGTCTTGGGAACTCGCAATCTACGAGTATCCCCACTATGTTATAGAATCCCGCAGGAGACTATACCATAGGCTCAATCAGCATCCCACCTCTGCCACCAGTAAATAAGCCTGTCACGGGAGAACAAATCTTATTAACACATTAATACTGGGATTCTGTATTGAGCACAACAAGGAGGGTAAAATAAATTGTAATTTATTTCCTTTTAAGACAAACACTTCAATTCTTCACAATTACACTCAATATACACTTACTGGGATGGGAAAATGAAATAAAATGTCCACGGAATGAATGACTTGAAAGCAAAGTCTCTGGGTACCACTGCCCGGATGCAGGGGGGGTGCACAAATAGAGCCATGCGACAGTCCTTGGCTAGGGACGCGGAATGCAGCCCCTGTAACTCTGCCATAGGAAAACTTTTCTTTAAGTCCTAACAGGATTAGTTCGTGAATCCTTAGTTCAAACGAATTCTGGAAGAGGGGCACGATCCTTGGTTACAATGTTTTTAACCCCTCACACTCCGGTACTCCGCTGAAGCTGGAACGTTTAGATGTTACTACGTTAATGGTAGGTGAATCTGACTAAAACGGGCTGCAGGCATTCTTATAGGGTTGAGGGTCCTATCCTTAACCTACACAGCCAATCCCCCCTGTGGGATTAATTTTCTTTACCTATCCCTGACTTGCCAGTAGCTCATAAACCTTGCAGAATTGGCTTCCTGGTCTGCTAAGAACATGCGCTAACTTGGCACCTATGCTGCTTAGCATACGGGACCCAACACCTTACCTGGCGACAGTAAGTCTGGGATTCGGCTACCATTTGTTGATAGCTCATACTTCACACCGGTATAGGGTACTTTACGATATTCCACCCACCCTAACACCTTAGGGTCTCTGAGGCTTTCAACTCCGGACTTCTTTAGACACTGGGGCACCAGCGCAGCAGGGTGCCCTTTGATGTATGGAGTTGGAAATCCCTCAGCTCATTCAACCCTAACATATGTGCATGTCAATGGATTAACTGCCGGGCTGACAGGAAAAAGGTTTGTGTCTTCACATTATAAAAATACCTATAACACAGTTTATTTTCATATATGGTTTCTACATGAGTGGGTGGTATTCAAACAACATGTATGTGTATGATAAATTCCTAACTAGCTACATTCCAAAAATTAGAGTGCTAGCTCCCTCCTAGCACAAGTTAGCAGTTTAATTGAATAGGCTCTGTGATGTGGTTTGTGGTTTTACATATAATGGCTCTGCGATCAGAAGCCGGCATACAATGTATCATTGCTTGCCGGGATTGGTAACCACAGAAGCACTTCACCATATGACCTTAATTGGTTAAAGAGACCGCAGGATACATTGTTGCACTCCACCACTTCAACTAGACCTCAAGCCACTTATCCACTTGAATTTGTGGTTAAGATTTCCCCGGAGGGTTTGCGGTTTAGGAAGTGATACAGGGTTTCAATGTAGCCGCTTACCACAGACACGCTTATTCAATTAACGCTTTGTACAGTGCTAGGAGCTCTCCCTATGTAGTGGACACATTTTACACAAACAGCATACATCAATAGGACTGCAGCTAGTTCCTGAGCTGCAGAACTGACACTTCATTTTCACAGTATGACCCAGGGGACATCACAGTGGATATATAGGGGAAACATGGCATTGTCGTGACCATACAATTAACCCCTTCATCCCCAACAAGGTTTAGGGGTAACAAGCTGGGCATAATGCCTTTATTATTGGCCTGGTTAACCCCTTCAACACCACAATGGCTAATCATAAAAGCTGCATTTTATGTTAAATGTGTTATAGTGTGTGTCTGTATATATTAGCACAAATGTATACACTCCACATATAGTGTTATTAACAATGTTTTCGAATTTGTAACAATGAAATTTAATTATTTCTCTATTTAAATGTAAGCATATGAAACACAATATATGTCATTTTCATATTAATGTTACTTGTAAATTAAATATACATTAAACAAACGTCATTTGATCACTTCATAGTGGTACATTTAATAATATGTACTCACCCACCAGCCAACCATGCCCAAAATACCCAGTTTCAAATGCAGGGAAGACTCATAAGTTTATCAGGATAGAGGAATCGTGGCCGGAACCTGAGAATCTGGCAACCACATTCATAATCAATACCACCTGCACATTGATAGAATGATAGTGTTTGCGGTTCATGGGTGCAATCGATTTCACCTATCACACAAGGTTCCCCGGCTAGGGTATAAAAGCCATTTCTCAGTTCCACCTACTCTGTCTGCTCTCTAGGAAAATGAATATAATTCCTAGCATGTCTAGTCAGTGCACATAGAAAGGGCCCACGAGAATGGCAACTGTAAGACCCTGCCTACTATGCCCACAGTTGTCTGAAAAGACGCAGAAACAAGAAAATGTAATGAACACAGCACTTTAACAAGCCATGGGACTGCACGTTACAAGCCAAGTCAGACTGTTACAACATCTAAATCTTCTCTGAACTCTTCATAAAAAGATAAGATACGATTGCTGCTGAACTCAATCGATAGCGACTAATGATCTCCTCCTCACTTAGTTCATCTAAAAACACATGATACACACGTGGACGGGGCACTACCTCTCCCCTCACCACCTCTCTCCTCTCTCCTATGCCTCTCTGTCATGAGAGAGGGGATTTGGCCCGGATTAAAGGGGTTACACCCCATTTGGCCACCCCCTACTCTCACCTGGGAAGCAAGGGATTAACTGGAATGGGGTCCAGTAATGTGTTTTTTACCTTGCTTCAGTATCCAACTGTTTATTCCCCTGTATAAATGTATTGTCTCATCCTGGTGTTTGCACTCACACATACACTAGGGTTGATGCGGGAGGGAAGGGGTTAATGTTAATTTAGTGATTATAACCCTTTGTTCCCTTTTCCTGCCTTTTCAGGCTCCATTTTGCAGCCTTCCATAGGTCGCCATTGAGAGTCCATGCATTCTAATGGCAGAAGTAGCGGTTTGGACGTGTTTTCCAGCGATGACCAGCAGGTGGCGTCCGAGAGGAGGAGCGGCGGTTTCCCATTGTAAGTCAAAGGGCTCATTGACTTCAATGGAGATTCCTCGATGCCCGCCTCGAGGAACAGGTTGACAGCCATCCAAACCGCAGACCGCAAAAGCGGATACAATGTCTTTGAAAAGAGTTTAATCACTTTGGTCAAGTTCAATGACAATTGGCGTGGGAATCTTAGGTTCTAGGGCACCTGAGAATAAAATTCTTATTGCCCCTAGCCCCTAGGAACCCCCACACACGACCCACACCGGGTCCAGGAATGAGAGACCCCGTAAGGGGTGAAGCGGAGGAGGAGGGTCGCGCCATTGACTTCAATGGCGAAGAGGAGGTCCCATTGAATCCAATGGCGGCGTGCGCTCATGCATTGTCTATGGCGGCGCCGGCCATTGATTCCAATGGGGAAAAGCCGCGTGGCGTAAAAACGGCTAAGTGTGAAATGATTAAAAATGTAAGTCCATATCTCCGGTTCTGGAATGACCAGAGGGATGGGATTTGGGTGGCATATAGCCAAGGTTCCGGCTTTAATGCATGGCCATTCCCAGCCCTCTCCGACCAACCAGACGGAGTGTGGACGAATGTAAAGATTTGTGGTTTTTTCCATAGACTTCAATGGCGGCGGTTTCCCCATTGAAATTCTATGGCGGGGAACCCCATTGACGGCAACGGCAGAGCCTGCCATTCAACGCTATGGCGGCGGACCCCGTTGATTTCAATGGGGAAAAAGGGAAAAGCAGAGATTCATTTTTAAAGGGACGAATCCTGTATTTTAAAAATGTTTTAAAGTGCATTTATGTATCTCCGGTTCTGGAGGTCGCAGACAGTTGAAATTTGGCCACTATGTAGAGTCACTGTAGGCATTAACAACTGGCAATTTTCGACGCACTGGGCCCACCAGAACAGAACTTATTAATACGTGAAAATATTAAACTGTATATGGTATTTTGGATCTGCTGTCAAAATGCAGACCCCATCTGCAATGCTAATAGGTCAGGAAGGGCAGCCAGCTGATTTAGCATACGCCCTCTGATCAAAAGTTAACTGCCCTGATTGTTTACACTAGGGCCAGGAACAAAGAAGTTGAGTTGTTTGCAAGTGTCCCAGTTCACACCTACAGGGGAAAAATAATCTACTTCAATTAGAATTTGCTAGCCAGCTCGGCGCCTAGGGTTAAAGACATGGGTTTGAGATGGCATTAAAATGAGGCTCAGCCTATGCTCTAGGTTCTTCATGTCTTTGTGATTTTCAAGATTGCTGTTTGAACTGCCTGTCCAGATCTCTGACTGTTTCATCATTCCATCATAAGTGTCTATATTTTGTTTGTTATTTGTATAACTTGTGTGTTCACCTTTTTCAAGGAATAAACTATATTTTATCATATCTCAGCCGTGTTCAGTTCAACCCAGGTATTTTTTGGTGTAAATTATATCTTGTCATATAGTTACCGTGACAAGCATATAATCAACTGGTGGCAGCGGTGGGATTGAACTGAACATGTATCACAGTGTACTGCGGGACTCTGTAATACAGTTGGAACTCGGGTGAATTGCGAGTTCCTAAGGCTAAAGATATTGGACACACAGTGTACAACATATAACACAAGATATGGCACCTCCTCACTGTTCCCCTACTTGTGAGAAGCATTGCCTCCAGAACCAAAGTGCCGGCCATCCGTGTGACTGGAGCCGGGCACCGAGACCGGAGGAGTGCATCAAGTCGGCGCGGGGACCAGCAGCCGGCAAGGCTGAGAGAGAGGCGGCAATCGGTGAGCACGAAACCCGGCAGGCTGAGCAAAGATCCACAGTTGCAGCCGATGTAACCACCAAACCGCCCGGAGAGCAAGGAATGGACCCAGCTCCGGGACGGCAGAGACTTGTGGAGGGAGCGGGTGATCACGGAGACCTTTGGAGTCCTACAGCCGGAGAGGTATCTGCCGTTGTGGTGGCCAGTCCATTTTCCATGGAAGAGCTTTCACTGTTGTCTGTGTGGGGAGGGATGTGTAGAAATCCTCCCCCAGGAGGTATAGACGCAGCACAGCCGTAACGAAGAGAAGCAAAAGGCTGATGTAGTGACTAAAAAATCTTTATTGGAACAGTGTGCAAACGGATCCTCTGACGCGTTTCAGCCCATTAGGCCTTTGTCAAAGAGTGATCCGTTTGCATGTAAAACACTCTCATATAGTATGTGTAAGTAGTAACACCTGCCTCCATAGCCCAAATTAAATGAGCAACAGGTGCACATCCCCACACACCCACAGTATGAATGTGAAGTTAAAAACAATATAATGATGACCAAAAAAGATACTAAATAGATACTAAACAAGGTGTAAGTGTGTCTAATAGAATACATCAAAATATACAGACATATGTTATACAACTTGAAAAAGAAAAACAATACTATATTGGCCACCAAAATAAATAAAAACAACAGAAATACAACGATATGCACGCACATATCCAATGAAATAACAAATGTATGAAGTTAGAATATACCCATATGTATTAAGGACAAGGGATCTAAAGAGATGGTGAGTATGTCCATAAGCCACATATACAGTAGAGGCAAGTTTATTCTAACATTTGCTGTAAACTAGCCGGGTTACATTCTGGGTATGTGCTGGGTATGTTCTGGGCTAGTTTGAGGCAGCTTTAAGGCATTTCGGTTGACTAACGACTCATAGGATTAACACAGCAGGGATCCTGGCAGTCCATTCAGTTTGAATGGGACTGCCAGGGACCCCCGCTGTTAATCTGATAGGCCATTAATCAATGCAGAAATGCTGGGGCTAGTTTAAGGAAAGTTTAAGGCATGTATTCAGAATGTACCTGGGTGTACCTTGGTCTTTTGGGGAATTGCCACTGGTTTTTGTTTTGCACAGCCGTAACGAAGAGAAGCAAAAGGCTGATGTAGTGACTAAAAAATCTTTATTGGAACAGTGTGCAAATGGATCCTCTGACGCGTTTCAGCCCATCAGGCCTTTGTCAAAGAGTGATCCGTTTGCATGTAAAACACTCTCATATAGTATGTGTAAGTAGTAACACCTGCCTCCATAGCCCAAATTAAATGAGCAACAGGTGCACATCCCCACACACCCACAGTATGAATGTGAAGTTAAAAACAATATAATGATGACCAAAAAAGATACTAAATAGATACTAAACAAGGTGTAAGTGTGTCTAATAGAATACATCAAAATATACAGACATATGTTATACAACTTGAAAAAAGAAAAACAATACTATAATGGCCACCAAAATAAATAAAAACAAAAGAAATACAACGATATGCACACACATATCCAATGAAATAACAAATGTATGAAGTTAGAATATACCCATATGTATTAAGGACAAGGGATCTAAAGAGATGGTTGAGTATGTCAGGAAGCCACATATACAAGTGTTTGACACAGGTGACATGTTATGTTTGTTGAAACAGATATAAAATGTATCTTAACCATTGAATGAATGAACCCAAGGAAATGAACATGAAACAATTTTGTGAACAACATTATCATTAAAAATGTGTCCAAAAGATGTATCCAAAAGAAATATCACAAATAAATAATGTCAAAGACACTGAAATAATAAATATAGGAAAGTATAATGATGGGGGCAGGGGGGGGAGGGGGGGGGAAAGGAGGATGGGGGGGGAGGGATAGAGGGGGAGGGGCGGGAGAGGGGGGGTGGGGGAGAGAAAAAGGAATGGGAAAACGGAAAGAAGTGGCAAAAAATCAAAAAATGAAAATTAATCATGAGAAGAAAATGTTTTAATTCCCATTCCACATTTAAACCATAAGGTTTGTAAAGGTAAGAGAAAAATTCCATGACATTTCCCTTTTTGTAACGCGGTTTAATCTGTCCCTCCTCTGACATATAGGAATGTGTCAACACCAAAGAATGTAAATTCCTAAGTCCACCAGTGGACATTTAAAGTGAGAAGTGTTTAGACACTGATGAAATAAATCCTTTTATTGATTGATCTACTATGTTCAGATCATGATATACAATGATCGATCGTTCTGCCTACATATTTATGTTTACATCCACATGTAATGACGTAAAAACATAAATCGTTTGCAGCGTGATAAATGTATTAATCCTATGTTTACTTTTGGGGACACGTGTGTACTCTCTTAGTGGGTACTGCAAATTTGCAATATTTACGAAGCCACATCTTGAAATCCCTTGGGTATATTGCCTATGTGGGTTGGACGTGGTGATTGAAACAGACTCCTTGAAATCGATGAAAGCTAGTGTTTGGCCTTCCATGATGCAATCTGGGTCGTTTTGGTAAAGGACTCCAAATCCTTATCCGTTTTAATACATTCCAATGTTTGGAAACTATGTGTCTAATTGTTGTAGCCTGTTGCTATATTTTGTAATAAACAGAGGACTATCTACAACGTTTGTATTCTTTTTATTATTTTTATTTTTGGTTTATTATGTGTGATCAGATTGGCCCTATCAGTAGAATCCGCTTCCGGAAGGCCATATCCACTCTCTTTGTGAATACCCTTGAGACAAAATTTAGACCCTAAACTTTGAATGTTTGTACAAATGTATCCTGGTTAGAGGCAAAAGATGTTTGATCTTAGGAATTGACCCTTAGGGAATCCACGGATCAAGGCTTTGGGATGACTGTGTTCCATTGTAAAGATCGGCTGAGGTTTGGTAATATGTCCGTTTGTATACCTGTGATTGGATCATCATGGATAGTCACATCAAGATAATTAATTTTGTTAGTGTCAGTTGATGAAACGGAATTGGAAGATAATATCATTAGCGTTTAGATTGTGAATAAACAGAGTGAAGACTATTAAGATCACCATCCCAAATAAATATCAATCATCAAGTAACGTTTTATAAGAAATAATGTTAGAACGAAATTCATTAGTGCAACCATAAATGTGAAAGATTCCCATAACCATGAAAAGATTAGAATATGAGGGTTGCAAAGGAACCGTCCAAGCTGTGCCATTGTTTTTGAAGAAAAAATTGTGATCAAAAGAAAATAGTGTATGAGTAAAAAAACAATAGAATCGTTAATAAAAGTGATCTGTGCTGTGCAAAGTGAAGAAGATTGAAGATAGTGATAGAATGGCCCGTAGGCCGTGCTTGTGTTCAATGCATAGTATATAATGATGTGACATCCATGGTGACCCATCTGTATCCCTCCTTCCAAACGATATCTTTTAAACATATCAGCAGCGATCTTGTATCTTCAAATAAATGAAGGTAAGGTTTTCACAATGGCTGAAGAATGTATCACACTAGCGTGAAACAACACCATCTCCAAAGATCCCTCTGGAGACAATGGGCGCCCCGGGGGGTTCTCCAGTGATTATGAATCTTTGGGGAGAGATGGTGGACACGGGGACAAGGATTTCACATGCCCAGGAACTGTCTCTCTTTGGTATTTAGAACATATGTATCCCCCAAACTCAGAGACTGTAAGCTCTCCAAGAAAATTTTTGTGGGATCTGCTTTCAATCTAACATAGAAATCTGTGTTGCTCAGCAGTCTCTAAGAGCCTCATCTCTATATCTAGCGGACGATTGTACAACTATAGCTCCCCCTTTATCAGCATTTTTATAGGTTATATATTTATTTTCTTCAATAGATCCAAATCAGATCTCTCTTGTTGGGTTAAGTTATCGATGTATAAAAGGGGTCAGAGAAAGAATAGCCTTGGCCAGTATCCTAAGATCTCTATCTACCAGCTCTCAAAGGCGATATACATAATCCACTTGGATTATTTGGGAATAAATGATGATCTTGTTCTCAAGTTGGAACTATATGCCCGTAAAAAAGGGGGTCTACAATAATATCCGTACTTCCTTCTTTATATAAAGATGATATTCAAAAGCAAAGGCATTTTCACGCGAAAGAAGAAACATTCCTATTAGTCACATCAACATCATATCATTAGTGTTGGACAATATTCAAAGGGTAACAGTATTGGGTTTTACTTGCAAAAAACAATTTCTTAAGGGCCCCCATTTCCTTGTGTATTTTTGTTAGATCAATTATAGTTGAGATAGAATCAAAGTTTCGTGAGGAGCATAGTTAAGGCCCTTATTCAAAAACACCTGAGAGATGTTAGAGTTTATATCACGATGTTAATACATTGTTCACACTGGTCTTGGAGTATTTTTTCCTCTTGTTGTCTGCCACCATGTTGTTTTTCTTTTCTTCTTGCCCTTCTGCCAAAGCACCGTTTGAGTTTTGACTTAGTATTGTCATGTTAGAATAGTTGGTTCTTACACGGTCATCCTCTGGATTTTCATGTAGGTCTGTCAAAATACCACCTTCAATCTCTATTGGTGTGTTTTATCTTGTGTAAAAAATGATACGATATGGTCCTTTCATTGTTATCTGAAGATCAATGGCGAAGCTTGGTCTACAGTTCAATGTATGCGGATTTCAAGATAGAATCTTGTGTTGGGTTTTTGGCATGGCTTTCTTCCTGCTGATAACCATCACGTGGTTTTTGTAAAAGTAGAAGTATTTTCTGGCTCTTGAAAAAATCTCGGAGGGACAGGGTCTACTCCCGAAACTAGACCTTGTTTTTTTCATAAGCAGGCCCTATCTCTGGAGAATTGTCCTGTTTCTTAGCATAAACCCCCTCTCTTCCATTTTCTCTATGTTCTGTAATAGAATCCTTAATAATATGTGGGAATTTGTCATTATCCTTAAACCTATATAGTTTTTTTTTTTTTTTTTTAAAGAGTCAATTTCAGATGTTAAGGATTTCTTCTTCGCTGATCTTAGCAGAAACAATTAACTCCATGAGCTGTTTGTAGCATCATCTAATCTTTTTCCTCCAATGAATTGGAAATTTTAACTGGGGAAACAACCCATGATGGCATTATCTTTATCTTAATCCCTGGGTATACGTTTTACAACCCTCCAGATAATTCCCCTCCCAGGGTATAGATGTCCAAAAAATACACGTATGTCCTCGGTGTCAAAGTCTTCCAATCTACAAATGTCTATAAGATCAATTGAATTTCACAGATAATATTTCAGAAACATCATCCAAAAAATAATGAAGGGCTCTTTTAAATAACCCTTTCTGTATGTTACCACATTTCTGAACACGTATTGGTATGTCTCTTCACTATCTCTTGTTTCCTCATCCATATGAACGTTTTTACAATTTCATTATAAGAAAAATTTTTGAAAAAATTAGAAAAAAAATAATAAAAAAAGTCACATATAGAATTTTTGGTATAAAATAGAATTTATTACCCATCCAGCCTTTAATGAAAAGGAGGAGCCATTCCTCTTGTGAATACAATTGTCAATAGACCATAGAGCACAAATAGAGTCCCTCCGTTTCAATGAGTTCTCATGCTGTCCGCAAAACTATAATATATATGTAACGGGTAAACAAATGTGTTAACCCACCAGGTGCTCAGAAAAGTTCAAAGCGTAGCATGGAATAGTTATGTTCATGGGACACCGGTTATGGCAAGCCTCAGACAGGTGAGTAGATAGATATACAGTTTATGATAGCTGGCTCATGACAAACAATCAAGTATATAGTTAGATAGGATTTACTCACGAGAGGGGTTGAGGCGCCATGCACTTCAGGTCCTCAAGTTTCTGTAGAGCCACCGGTCCTCTGCAGCAACCTCCGTGAAAATGAAGATAGGTGGTAATGCAGGCCCCCCACGACAGCCGATCAATCCTTCCAGCCGCCAACCTTACCCGCTTCCGTCGCGTGTGGGTGTCATGTGACTGGCGGCAGTGTCGGGACTTCCTGGTTCAGCGGGCACGGTGAAAACCAGCCGCAAAACCCGTGACTAACGGCTATCAGCAGTATTGTAGAAATCCTCCCCGGAGGTATAGACGCAGCACATGCCGAACGAAGAGAAGCAAAAGGCTGATTGTGTGACTAAAAAATCTTTATTGGAACAGTGTGCAAATGGATCCTTTGACGCGTTTCAGCCATCAGGCCTTTGTCAAAGAGTGATCCGTTTGCATGTAAAACAACTCTCATATTAGTATGTGTTAAGTAGTAACACCGCCTCCATAGCCAAATTAAATGGCAACAGGTGCCATCCCACACACCCACAGTATGAATGTGAAGTTAAAAAACAAAATATAATGATGACCAAAAGATACTAAATAGATACTAAACAGGTGTAAGTGTGTCTAATAGAATACATCAAAATATAACAGACATATGTTATACACTTGAAAAAAAGAAAAAACAATACTATATGGCCACCAAAATAAATAAAAACAAAAGAAATACAACGATATGCACACACATATTCCAATGAAATAACAAATGTTATGAAGTTAGAATATACCCTATGTATTAGGACAAGGGATCAAAGAGATGGTGAGTATGTCAGTAAGCCACATATACAAGTGTTTGACACGGTACATGTTATTTGTTGAAACAGATATAAAATGTATCTTAACCAAATGAATGAAACCAAGGAAATGTAACATGAAACATTTGTGAAACAATATAATCATTAAAATGTCAAGATTGTACCAAAGAATATCCAATAATATTGTCAAAGACATGAAAATAAATATAGGAGAAGTATAATGATGGGGCAGGGGTGGGGGGGGAAAGGAGGATGGGGGGGGAGGGATAGAGGGGCGGGAGTGGGCTGGTGATGCAGGGGGCTGGTGGGGGGTAGAGAAAAGAATGAGGCACACGGAAAGAAGTGGAACACAATCAAAAATGAAAATTATCACTAAAGAAAATGTTTTATTCCCATCCACTTTAAAACATAAGTTGTAAAGTGTAAGCAATAAGAATATATCCATGACAATTTCTTTTGTTGTTCAAGCGTTTTTAAATCTGTCACCTCTTCTGACATTAAGTAGAGAATGGGTCAACACCAAAAATGTAAAACTTCTAAGTCCACCAGGTGACTTGTGAGAGTTTTCAGACACTGGGACAACGGTCATCCCAAAGCATTGATCTCGCTGGGATTCCCAGAGTCAATTCCTAAATACAACTCTTTGCTCTACCAGGATACATGTTGTACAACATCAAACGTATTAGGGTCTAATTTTTGTCTCGAGGGTATTCACACAAGAGATGTGGATTGGCCTTCCGAATGCGGATTCTAATGATAGGGCCCAACCTGATCACACATATAGAACAAAAAAATAAAATAACTAAAAAGGAATACAACTTTGTAGATAGTCCTCTGTTTATTTGTACAAATATTACAGCAGGCTACCCAAATTAGGACACGTAGTTTCCACACATGGATGTATAAAAACCCTGGATAAGGATTTGGATCCTTTACCATTTGGAGTACCCCACTAAGAGAGTTACACAGTTTCCCCAAACTAAACATAGGATTATTAATACATTTACAATAACGTCAAACAGTTAGTGTTTACAGATCATTACATTGTGGATGTAAACTAAAATGTGGGCAGAACGATCAGATCATGTTGTGAATCAGGATCTCTAACTAATTGATCAATCCATTAAAAGGATTTTATTTCATCCAGTCTGAAACACTTCTTCACAATGTCACTTGGTTGGAGCTTAGATTTTTACATTCTTTGCTGTTGAACCACAATTCCCTATAAGTTGTCAGAGGAGGTGACAGATTAAAAAACCCTTAAAACAAAAGGAATGTCAGGATATTTCTCTTACACTTTACACACCTTATGGTTAAAATTGGAATGGGAATTAAAACATTTTCTCCATCCCCCCCTATCCCTCTCCCCCACCCATTGCCCTCCATCATATTTCTTCTTTCTATCATTGTAATTAATCTTCAACATTGGCATACAATTCTTTGTGGACACCATCTTATATTATTATGTTGTCACAAATGGTTTCTGTTACATTTTCCTGGGTCAATTCATAGTCAATGGTAAGATACATTATAATCTGTTCTCAAACAAATAACATGTCACCTGGTCAAACACTTGTATGATGTGCTTACCTGACAGACCACCACTCTTGATCCTTGTCTTTTATAACATATGGTGGTATATTCTAAAACATCATCACATTGTTATTTATTCTTGAATGTGTGTGACATATCGTTGTCTATCTTTTGGTTTTTATTTATTTTGTGGCCCAATATACGTAGTATTGTTTTTCTCTTTTCAGTTGTATCATATGTCTGTTATTTGATGTTCTCTATTGACGCACTACACCCTTGTTTAGTATATTAGTATCTTTTGATCATCATAATTAGTGTTTTTCATTAACTTCACATTCATAACCCACTGTGGTGTTGTGTGGGGTGTGCCCCTGTTGCCATTTATTTGGGATTGGAGGCAGGTGTACTTAATCTTACACATAATAGTTGAGATGTTTTAATGGCAAACGGATCACTCTCTTGACAAAGGCCTGATGGGCTGAAACGCGTCAGATTGTCTCGCCTTTGCACCCTGTTCCAATAAAGATTTTTTTAGTCACACATCAGCCTTTTGTTCTCTTCGTTACGGCTGTGCTGCGTCTATACCTCCTGGGGGAGGATTTCTACACCACTGCTGATCGCCGTTAGCACGCAGGAACCAGGAAGTCCCGATACTGCCGCCGGTCACATGAACACCCACCGCGACGGAGCGGGTGCAGGGTTGGCGGCTGGAAGAGGTGTCGGCTGCTCGTGGGACTGCATTACACCTATATCTTCTATTTCATGGAGGAATTGCTGCAGGAGGACCGGTGGCTCTACAGAAGACTTGAGGACCTGAATGCTATGGCGCCATCAACCCCTCTCGTGAGTAATCCTATCTAACTATATACTTGATGTTTGTCATGAGCCAGCTATCATAAAGGACTGTATATCTATCTACTCACCTGTCTGGGGCTTGCCATACCCGGTGTCCCATGAACATATACCAATCCATGCTACAGCTTTGAACTTTTCTGAGTGCCTGGTGGGTTAACACATTGTTTACCCGTTACATATATCTATGGGAAGGGATGTGGTCCCAGGCGGAGCGGAACTAGCTCCAGAAGCTGGCGATGTCCCGACCCACTTACCCCCTCCCTGAGCCTGGCACTCAAGCAACTCCGCTCTGGACTCAGTCGCCTCTTGTGGGGGGTAGTCCACCGGAGGCTGAGAAGCTCCGGCATGCACCGCGGCACTGCCAACAAACGGGCCACAATAATGCCCGGTGCCTGGACCGTGCGCAGTCGGGCGAAGAAGCCCCTCAGGGCCAGCGCTCACGAGCTATGGAAAAGATGACCCCGTTAGCGGTATCCTCCGATGGCTCCCGCCCAGCCTGGGCGACAATCCTTCGCGGGAGAACCTGGACGGGCTGCATCGGCAACAGCGGCGGAGAGCGGCGGCAATCCATCAGATCCCGGTGGAGAACCGGCGGCGACGGCGGAGAAGAAGCCGCCGTTCCGGCATCCGGCCGGCAGCAATTTTATTTGGGGGGAGGGTTGGGGTGTGCGGGATGTGGGTGTTTCACATTGTTTGGCGGAGTCGGCGATTCCCAGCGATGACCGGAGCCCCAAATTCAACGCCGGCAACCCTGTACCAAAGCCGGGTACTGTTGCGGCAGCTACCCGGGGCTCACCCGTGGCGGCGACAGCGGCAGAAGAGCCGCGATTCCGGCAAAGTGCCGGAGCCTTTTCTGAGTGGGGGGAGGGACAGGGATTGCGGGAGGGGGTTATTTTACCTGGTTTGGAGGGAGCCGTGATACTCCACGAGGACCTGGGACCCTTGTCCTGCACCGCTTTACCTGTACCAAACCCGGGCGCTGTTGCGGCAGCGGCCCGTTGCTGCCCGACCCAGATGATGCCGGCGGCGGCCACTCCAGTCCCCTTGCAATTGGGACCCACGAAGGCGGCGGTCTCTGCGGGGACCAGCGAGGTAAGCCAGACTAAGTCGCAGACTGACCCTGACTTATTTTTTCCCTTGACTGTACCTTGTGGTTCCCTGATAGTGCTGACTGGTGGGTGGCAGGAGATAGGGGCACCAGGGGAGAGGAAGAAAGGGCAGCTTGTAGGGCAGCTAGGCTTCCCCATTACCCTGGTAGAGCATCAAGGGGGCTCTCAGTTAAGAGCCCCACTGTTGCAGCCATGCTATGGGCTGGAGGTATCATGGGTTGTGGCAAAGTTAGACCACCCCAGGGTTACCTACCGGCCAGGAGCTGAGGTGGGTGCATCTGCACCAGCAACCCTGAGCTCACCTCCGGTAATGGGGGCACAGCTTCAGGGATAGGGGCTAGCCCCGTTAGCACCCAGCTCTAGGGTAGGATTGCCTGGGAGAGGGTTGGGTGGGCCAGTGGGAACCGAGGAGGGAAGTCAGCAAGTGAGCAAGCCAGATTTCCCCATTACCCTGGCAGAGCCTCAGGTGGTCTCTGGGTTTAGAGCCCCACTGTTGAGGCCTGGCTATGGGTTGGAGGTATCAGGTGCAGTGGCACAGTTAGCCCACCCCCAGATTACCTGCCAGCCAGGAGCCAAGGTAGGTGCTTCTGCACCAGTGCCCCTGGGCTCCTCTCCGGTAATGGGGAGGCAGTGTCAGGGAGACGGCCTCACTCAGGTGTCCCTAGGATCCAGGTTAGGAGTGGCTAGGGGGAAGCGGAATGAGGAAAGGCTGCAGGTAGGTAGCCAGCACCAGATCTCAGTAGGAGAAGTAGGGCTACTGGTAGCCAGGGAGGGAAAGAAGCAGGTATGGCAGCTAGAGTTTCCCATTACCCTGGCAGAGTCTGAGGGGGTCACTCAAATCTGCAACCCCCTGTTGCAGCCTGATTATTGGCTGGGGGTATCATGGGCAGTGGCAAGCTTGTGCCACCCCAGGGATACCTGCCAGCCAAGAGCTAAGGCAGTTGCATCTGGAGAGGTGCCCCTGAGCTCATCCCTGGTAAGGGGGAGACAAGGTCAGTGAGGTAGGTGCACTCAGGTAGTTCCAGTGTCTGGGTTAGGATTGCCTAGGGGGGAGCGGAGTGAAGGTGGGCTGCAGGGAGGTAAGCAGCATGAGTCATCAGCAGGGGCTGAGGTGCTGGGCCTAGGGGAGGCTAGGCAGGGAGACACTGTGGAGCAGGGGGAGATAGAAGGTCAGTGGGGTGTCAGGCAGCTGGCAGAAGCTAGGGATGGGCCAGGTAGGCAGGAGGTCCCTTGTGCTGACTCACCCAGAGTGACCCCCCTGGCAGATTCCCCAGGATGCCCAAAGGTGGGGCTGTGGGTAGGTAGGCAGCAAGGAGCAGTAGCCAGGGCTAGCGGGGTACAGCAGAGGGTTCTGTCCTCAGGGCAGTCAAGGGTGGCTACAGTGAGGAAGGGCAGCACAGTGGAGTGGAGAGGAGTGATGCTGGCCCTAGCAGCAGTGGTGGTAGCAGGTGCTTGTTTCCTGGCCTTCAGTTTTGAGAGGGCAGGGGCAAAGCACCTGGGTACCAGTGACCCCAGTACAGGATACTGGGAGATTGCCTTGTCCCAGGGGGCACAGGAGGGGGTAGGAGTCATTACCCCAGGTGGTTTCTGGATTCCAGATATGATGCCACCCGGGGTGGGGCTGCCCCGAGCCAGGGAGGAGAGGCAAGAGTATAGTGGAGCAGCTACAGGTGGGCACAGGGCCAGGGCAGGTAGGGTCCATACAGGATAGTGACATAGCTCTTTCCCAGACTTGGTTGACAGGAAAGCGGCGGTCTGTGCTTGATAGCTGGTCTCTCACTGGTGCAGAGACATGCCAGTCTCTGGGCAGTATGCAGCCTGGTCTGCAGAGGTGCCCCTTCACAATGGGCTTGGTTCACCAGGCACTGGATGAGGGGCAGAGGGTGGCAAAGGAGGATGCCCAGCAGCCACGTTGGAGCCCTGCTCAGCAGGATCTGGGCTTCACTATCCAATGTGGCCAGGATAATGTACTGGACAATGCCGGAGGACAATTTTGCCAGGTCAATCCCTCAGGACTTATTGAGTGCTTCAAAGATGCCACTGGTGTCCCAGTGCCAGGGGAGGCAGCTGGGTCACAAGGCACCCATTGAGCAGGGGAGGTGTCATGAGAGAGGGGATTTGGCCCGGATTAAAGTGGTTACAACCCATTTGGCCACCCCCTACTCTCACCTGGGAAGTAAGGGATTAACTGGACAGGGGTCCAGTAATGTGTTTTTTTACCTTGCGTCAGTATCCAACTGTTTATTCCCCTATATAAATGTATTGTCTCATCCTGGTGTTTGCACTCACACATACACTAGGGTTGATGCGGGAGGAAAGGGGTAAATGTTAATTTAGTGATTATAGCCCTTTGTTCCCATTTACCGCCTTTTCAGGCTCAATTTTGCAGCCTTCCATAGGTCGCCATTGATACTCCATGCATTCTAATGGCAGAAGTAACGGTTTTGGACCTGTTTTCCAGCGACGACCAGCAGGTGGCGTCCGAGAGGAGGAGCGGCGGTTTCCCATTGTAAGTCAATTAGCTCATTAACTTCAATGGAGATTCTTCGACGCCCGCCTCGAGGAACAGGTTGGCAGCCATCCAAACCGCAGACCACAAAAGCGGATACAATGTTTTTGAAAAGAGTTTAATCACTTCGGTCAAGTTCAATGACCATTGGCGTGGGAATCTTAGGTTCTAGGGCACCTGAGAATAAAATTCTTGTTGCCCCTAGCCCCTAGGAACTCCCACACACGACCCACACCGGGTCCAGGAATGAGAGACCCCCGTAAGGGGTCGAGCGGAGGAGAAGGGTCACGCCAATGACTTCAATGGCGGAGCGGAGGTCCCATTAAATCCAATGGCGGCGTGCGCTCATGCATTGTCTATGGCGGTGCCGGCCATTGATTCCAATGGGGAAAAGCCGCGTGGCGTAAAAACGGCTAAGTGTGAAATTATGAAAAATGTAAGTCCATATCTCCGGTTCTGGAATGACCAGAGGGATGGGATTTGGGTGGCATGTTGCCAAGTTTTCGGCTTTAATGCATGGCCATTCCCAGCCCTCTCCGACCAACCAGACGGAGTGTGGACGAATGTAAAGATTTGTGGTTTTTTCCATAGACTTCAATGCGGCGGTTTGCCCATTGAAAGTCTATGACGGGGGAACCCCATTGACGGCAACGGCGGAGCCCGCCATTCAACGCTATGGCGGTGGACCCCGTTGATTTCAATGGGGAAAAAGGGAAAAGCAGAGATTCATTTTTAAAGGAACTAATCCTGTATTTTAAAAATGTTTTAAAGTTCATTTATGTTTCTCCGGTTCTGGAGGTCGCAGAGAGTTGAAATTTGGCCACTATGTAGAGTCACTGTAGGCATTAACAACTGGCAATTTTCGACCCACTGAGCCCACCAAAACGGAACTTATTAATACGTGAAAATATTAAACTATATATGGTATTTTGGATCTGCTCTGAAAATGCAGACCCCATCTGCTATGCTAATAGGTCAGGAAGGGCAGCCGGATGATTAGCATATGCCCTCTGATCAAAGGTTAACTGCCCTGATTGTTTACACTAGGGCCAGGAACAAAGAAGTTGAGTAGTTTGCAAGTTTCCCAGTTCACACCTGCAGGGGAAGAAGTATCTACTTCAAATAGATTTTGCTAGCCAGCTCGGCGCCTAGGGTTAAAGAGATGGGTCTGAGATGGTATAAAAATGGGGCTTAGCCTATGCTCTAGGTTCTTCATGTCTTTGTGATTTTCAAGATTGCTGTATGAACTGCCTGTCCAGATAGATCTCTGACTGTTTCATCATTCCATCATAAGTAAGTGTCTATATTTTGTTTGTTATTTGTATAACTTGTGTGTTCACCTTTTTCAAGGAATAAACTATATTTTATCATATCTCAGCCATGTTCAGTTCAACCCAGGTATTTTTTGGTGTAAATTATATCTTGTCATAAAGTTACCATGACACTCTCCCCTCCCTCTCCCTCTCAGATCCTGTCTCTCTCCTCTCCACCAAAATAAGCCCCCGTCTTCTCATGAACAACCGTCTATCTTCCAGCTCCATCTCTATCTCACAGTGAGTGTTGAATTGTCCTCCATTAAATAGCTATGTGATTATGGCACATGATTTCAATAAATGAAAGGTATGAAACAGTAATGCGGGGGGGAGGGGGAAAGAGGTAGGGTAACCCCGCTCAGCCACTAGGAAGTGAGAGTGGAGACTGGAAAGGGTGCTATCAGGGATAAAGATAGATGCTGAGAAACAAGGAAAAGAATCCCACAAGATGCACTCACTGGGGGTAGAGCTCAAAATAAATAAATTTTATTAAATGTTAACAAGAAAACTTTCTAATTAAAACCTGATATACAAGCGCATGTTTGGCACAGCGGAGTGTGGAATGCTTACTGCAAGTCTATGCCTGGTTATAGACACTATATGAGTGATCCAGGGTCAGGACTGATAGCTAGTTCGTAATCTGGTGGTGGCAGTATAGAAGATGCCTTTTTGGTAGTCTGTTATCCCCGACCGTATTCACAATCAAAGTGAGGTCATCTGAGGGGTAAATGCCCCAAGCACAAAGTTCATATACTGTTATCCCTACTTACACTGCAATCATAGTGTTGCTGTACAGGTAATACCAAATATCCGCTCATGAATGGGCGTACTGCTCTGCTGTATGAGTGTATGAAAGGGTTAAACGATTATCCCACTCTATCATAAGTGTTAGGTAGATACTGATGATAGTTTGGCAACCTTAGAGAGTCAGAGGCAGTGAGTAATACACTCCCCAAAGCCCAGAGTGTCAGGTAGTGCCAAGGGTTAAACAGCTATCACCTTTAACCATAAATGCCCCACATAAAGCACAGTGTAAATGTACTGTTTTCCCTGATTACACTGCAATCACAGTGTTGCTGTGCAGGTAGTACGGAGTTTCTGCTTAATGGATGGGTGTTCTGCTCTGCTGCACATGGGTATGCAAGGGTTAAGAGATGTATCCCACTTAGTCATAAGTGTTTGAGCAGACAGTTGTAATCATTCAACAGCCTCCTAGAATCAGAGGCAGTTTGTTATTCACTCCTATAACGGGTAGTGACACGGTTAAAACAGCTGTCCCACTTCACCATAAATAACAGACAGGCAGTAGTGCTCGTTTTAGCAGTCTTTTAGAGTCAGAGGCAGTGAGTCATTCACCTCTGTATCGCAGAGTGCATACCGGAGGAATACCTGAAACGCTGAGTGCAGGGATCTGTAAACAGATGAACACGGAAGCAGTCCTACTGCTCTGACAGCTTTTATTCGAAGTAATCACCGGCTTGTACCTGGCATGTTCCTGGAATGCCACGCTGTTCACCCGGAGCATGCCGGGCTCCCAGCCAGGGTCATGCCCAGCTGACGCGCGGTTGATGTGTTTATTGATAATGGTTCGGATTTTAATAGGCTGCAATGCTTCGCGTGTCCGCCAGATGGCATAAATTCATGAATTGTAATGCGCCGAATCAGTAATGTGTCGGCTTGCAGGTGTTTCGTTTAAAAAAGATACCGTACCACAGTGTGCTATTGTAACTTGGCCTTGGCCTTGAGACTGAAGGAAGAGGTTGCAAAAATGTATCAATTTATGCTTTTCATATAAAAGAAAGACAAAGACCAGTTTCAGTTTGTGTTACACTATTCTCCAGAGACCCACCCGCCATGAGTGTTCAAGTGCAGCCTGCTTTCAAAAAACCTGACAGCAGTTACGCGTATTTGATATGGGCCGCGATTAATGCAACAGATGATAAGATGGCAACAGTTGCTCAAATTTATCAGTATTTTATCGAAAACTATGACTTTTACAAATTTTCGCCAACTCCTCATACGTGGAAGCGTGCAGTAAGGAAAAGGTTATGTAGTGACCCCTGTTTTCACCATATTGAGCCCCAATTCGTTGGAGGGTATTGGTGTGTGTCACCGGATTTTTCCTGTATCTATGATCATGGAGGCGGCAAAAGGCAAAGGGTCGTGTTAAAACCAACTAAGAAGCGACAGTCGCTGCCAAGCAATGCACCAGCACCAGCACCAGCACCAGCACCGGCTTCCAATGACGGTCCCACTGTCAGTGACAACCCTGAGCCTGAGGCTGAGCTGGATTTGGCATGCAGTTTTGATGAGGCTTGCATGTACCTAAGCGATTTCCAGCCTCACTTGCTGACTACAGGTGGACTAGTCCCGCTGCCAACTATCGACGTGGATGATGAAGAAAGCTGGACTGGCAATGGAACGGCGCCGGCGCAAGCTGAATGGGAAATTCAATGGTGAGTACTGTCTTGCTGCCGTATTATTTTGGTGGGGCTGGCTGGGAACTTCTTTAGGGGGCTGACCATTACTGTACATTAAAACATTTCTTTTTGATTTTTCTCAGAAAAGAAAATGGCTAATGGGGGGATTTCGATGGATAATATTGTACTGTATTCTGATGTTTTCAGGCCGTACAGTATACTGTGTAATAAACCCGAATAAATAAAACTATGCATTTATTCTACATGTTCAGTATCGTGTCATTATTTGTCTTCCACAGTATACTGTACAGTGGTATACAGTGCCTAACATCTATGGGCAAAAATAATTTTATTCCTAGGTGCCCTAGAACAGAAGTTCCCACGCCAATTGCCCGTGAACTTGACCACGGCCCTAAGTAGTTCCCACGCCAATTGCGCGAATATAATGTAAAATAACCCGTTCTGTGGGTCTGAGCGGGTTGAAATTTACCTGGTCCTCATGCGGGAGTACCCTTGCCATAGTGGCAAAATATCAGCCTTGCACTACCCCCGGAACCGGAGGTACCAAAAGACAGTTTAAAAGCACATTACCAAAGTGGCTTTTATTCTGCCATGCAAGTCAATGGAAGAAACCTGAACTTTAACATCACCCTGACTCCGTTCTTTTGCCACGAGAGGGTTGCAATTTGCCATGCAATCCTGCCGCAAGTAGGACTACATGGTCACCGAATATGAGCCCTCTAGGTCAAACAGAACCGTGCACAGCAATTCTAACCATCAATACACAATAATACTGTACATTCTGCAGCCTTTATTAAATTCTTCTGCCACAAAACATTTTTGGTGCATGGGGCACACGGAGTTAAAGTGACTTGCTTTTTATGTACTGTATTTGGGGGTTGTCTTGGGGGTTTATTCATCAAATTATTATGATGAACTGCCTTTTGAAATGACACTGCTGTTAACTATTTCAGCCACACACCTCCAGAGTTTTTAATCACTCCCTAGCCAAGCATATTGCCATTGTGTTCTTAATACGCCCATAGCCGAGCTACAAACACAGTACGCCTGCGTCTAATCACACCATCCCCCTCCCCCAACCCTTAGAGGCCTGTTGTTTGAACGGTAATGCTTTGGAAAAACCCCTGTCGAATTTGAAATGTAAATCTGATGTGCACAGCACTGTGAGAATTGGGAGTAAACTGAGACAGTATTTCATCAGGGTGTGAAAATATTTGTCAGTCACTATGGTTTACAGTCACATGTTTTTAATACAATACAGTACATTCTTTAATATCTTTAAAATAAAAATATATAAATCCTATATATAAAGTAAGTCCATAGTGGCAAAATATCAGCCTTCCAAGACCCCCGAAACTGGAGGTACAAAAAGACAGTTTAAAAGCACATTACCAAAGTGGCTTTTTTTCTGCCATGCAAGTCAACGGCAGAAACCTAATTTTTAACATCACCCTGACTCCGTTCTGTTGCCACGAGAGGGTCGCAATTTGCCATGCAATCCTGCCGCAACTAGGACTACATGGTCACCGAATATAAGCCCTCTAGGTCGAACAGAACCGAAGTTGTGGGTTCCAGGTTTCTGCTCATTCTGACTTAGCCGGTTCAAAGCTTTCTCCGCCATTGCGCTCAATGGTAGGACCCTCCTCGCCAGCGTGACCCTTTCTCGTCGCCATTACTGCTCGGACCCTGTTGGGGTCAAGTGAGGGGGTTCCTAACATCTAGGGGCAAAATGAATTTTATCTCTAGGTGCCCTAGAACAGAAGTTCCCACGCCAATTGACCTAGTTCCCACGCCAATTGCCGTAGTTCCTACGCCAATTGCGCGACCAGGCAGTTAAAAAACAGTGCAGCAAGCCTCTACATTTGTTACACTGGTAAAGGAGCAAATGGAAACAATGTGAGGCAATTCAACATGGTCTTTTATTGGTGGAGTCAGTACAAAACCATTTATTTACAAATACTGTACAATGTTGTAACATTTAAAGTGCACAGCAATTCTAACCATCAACAAAACAAAACATTTTTGGTGCATGGGGCACAGGGAGTTAAAGTGACTTGCTTTTTATATACTGTATTTGGGGGTTGTCTTTGGGGGTTTATTCATCAAATTATTATGATGAACTGCCTTTTGAAATGACACTGCTGTTATCTATTTCAGCCTCACACCTCCAGAGTTTTTAATCCCTCCCTAGCCAAGCATATTGCCATTGTGTTCTTAATCCACCCATAGCCGAGCTACAAACACAGTACGCCTGCGTCTAATCACACCATCCCCCTCCCCCAACCCTTAGAGGCCTGTTGTTTGAACGGTAATGCTTTGGAAAAAACCCTGTCGAATTTGAAATGTAAATCTGATGTGCACAGCACTGTGAGAATTGAGAGTACACTGAGACAGTATTTCATCAGGGTGTGAAAATATTTGTCAGTCACTATGGTTTACAGTCACATGTTTTTAATACAATACAGTACATTCTTTAATATCTTTAAAATAAAAATATATAAATCCTGGTATAAATCCTGGTAAAATATTTTATAAATAAATAAATAAAATAATTCATTGGTGCACTGTAGGGGTTGCTGCCAATGATTATGATTCGCAGGAAAGTGAATAAATATTTATTTTATTTTATCAGGAACCAAAAAATACAAATATAAAAATAATCAGGAATAATACATACAGTAATGCAGTCTTTATTAAGTTATTTTGGCAGCTTGAAATTGGAAAACCATTTGGAAAACCTTTTGTAAAACATGAGGAAACATGAGTAATGCACATTTATAAGAATATTATTTAATACTACAGTATATACAGTACAGTACTGTAATGTACAGTACTGTATAATATACTGTACTGTATATACTGTATAGTAAAATTATTTTTTCTTTAGTCTTTATCTTTTCCTCATTCTGTCTGCAGTACAGTACTGTAGTTCATTGAGAGAGGAGAGGTTTTGTGTACATCATTGCTGCTGTTTATATACTGCACATTTGACTGTACAAGCAGATTTGACTGGACACAACGCCCCCACCCCCCTAGGCCACCGTTTTTCCTGGAACGACAAGAAAACCAAAAATTAGTGCAGTTACTGTACTGTATTATGGCAGAACTACTGTAGGTGGCTGGTGCAGCTTTCTCTGGAAAGAAACAAAATGGGGCAGTTAGTAGGCAGTTACTGTACTACTGTCAAACTAGTCTACTGTATACTGTACTGGAACTACTGTATACTCTGACTACTGTTAAATTCTATGTACTGTAACCTGATGGCTGGTGCTGCTCTCTCTGTAAAGAAAAAACTAACTACTGTATACTTTTACTATCTGGAAAGAAAAATTCTGTGCCATACGTACCTGTAACATACTGTACTTACAATACTACAGCACAGTACTACTTTCCTGATGCTTGCCCATTACGCGCGATGACAATGGGCAACACAGTGGCAAAATGGTCTATATATTTATTGCAGCGTTCCTCGGTGAGTACATCGTTCCAAAAACTCAGTATGCCTTTCAACAACTCGTCCTTTTTGGAGGGTTTCGCCTCTTTCCGGATATGGTCCTTCAGCTGATGCCAGACCATTTCGATCGGATTGAAGTCTGGCGACCTGTCATTGGAAAGAAAGGATAATTGGTTTAAGAGCTAAAAACAGTGGGGAACAAAAATGGGACACGGTCTACTGCACTTACTCCGCTGGCGTCTTCACCCAGTTGATGCCGCGCTCAAGGATATGCGCCGTTGACGCAGTGTGCTTGGGATCGTTGTCCTGGTAGAAGCGGTGACCATTGGGGAAGTCGCGTGTGATGTATTGCACTATCTCGGGCACAATGTTGTCTTGGAAGAAAGCTTTATTCATGATTCCTATAGCAAGAAAAGAAAAGTGCTCAAAAAACTGCACAATAGTACAGTACAGTGCATACGGTAAGGCAACACTAGTCAAGTACAGTGCATTAGGCGACATTATATTTGATAAATTTTACCTTCAAAGATGATAATGCATCCCGGTCCACGCCTAGAGATGGCACCCCACACATGCAGCTTCACAGGGTGTTTTTGCCGCGGCCTTTTTTGTGGAACGCAAATCTTGCAAATCTCTCCAGCGACACAGTAGACTCATCAGTGAAGATGCAATCCTGGAAAGTCTCCCCACTGTCGATCCATGCTTGGGCCTGGACTACTCTTTTGATTTTGTTTGCATCCCATATCATGGGGTACGCTCTGTAATGACAAGGAAAAAATTTTTAGCGGCACAGTGCAGTACAGTTTGCTAAACAACACTTTTACCTCCTGTACTGTCCAGTACTAACCTCACACGTCCATATTTCCATCCAATGCTGCGTCTCATCTTCTTTATGCTGGTCTCGGATACAGTCAGATTGTGCTTTTCCTGCAGAGTGTTTTTAACCCTTAATGCACTCCTCTCATCATTCTCCTCACTTATTTTGTCCACCAGAACAGTTGTCTCCCTACAATGTAAAGAAATTATATTGTTTTATTAATATGCAGCAGTATAAAATGTATGTATTAATATACAAAACAAATACAGCTAAACCCCGTTATAACGCGCCTCGTTATACCGCAATTCGGTTATAACGCGGTTTTCCCGTGGCTCCCGTTTAAAAAAAAAAAAAAAAAAAATTTTAAATTTTTTTTTTTTGCACACTGCACACACTGCACACACTGCACACACTCACTGCACACACACTGCTCATTGCTCACACTGCCACACTGCACACACACTGCACACTGCACACACACTGCACACACACTGCACACTGCACACACTGCTCATTGCTCACACTGCACACACTGACACACTGCACACACACTGCACACACACTGCACACTGCATACACACTGCTCATTGCTCACACTGCACACACTGACACACTGCACACACACTGCACACTGCACACACTGCTCATTGCTCACTTAGTCGATGTGTATTCTATGTGCAGTGAATCCACAAAATGGATGGTATATTTATAAGGTAATGACTCACCCACTTAGAGTACACCCACTTTCAACACCTGTACCTGGCCGCCATGCATAAAAGGTCACACACTTTGCATAGGCCACCACTCCAGGATCTTTATCTGAACTTGCCCTTGTCCAGATACTGTACTGCATTGTGCCACCTGCTTCCATGGAGCATCCCCGGTTCTATGGACGCAAGAACCCACTCACCTCTGCCGTGCCTGTCATGCTGAAAAATTGAAAGGCAGGAGCCGTTTCCACGCAAAGGGCAAAGCGACAGGCTAAGGCCAATAAAGAAAACCTTCTGCTGACCCCAAAGGTTAAGGGTTTTCTTAGACGTAAGCCTCATTATGTCAAGAAGATATACGGTGATGTACTCTCGACGCAGAACGAATGGCAGCCAACCCATCGGACCCGCAGACCACTTCCTCACATATGCTTCGACGACTCTGCTGTAGCTGTCCCGGAAATCTTCATCCCGTCTTCTCCACCCCCATCTTCTCCGGTTCCATCTGACGACGGGTCACTGTCTCCTTTGCGCTTAGACGACTTTACTTCTCGACCGGAAATCCAAAGGTCACCTTCTCCATCCCTCTTCGACGACGCTGCCGCTTCTCCTCTACCGGGTATCCACAGGTCACCTCCTCCACTCTCCATCGATGCCACTTCTCTCCATGGAACCCACATCTCATCCTCCGTTGCACCCATCCCCCCAGATGTCCAGACGCCATGCACAAGAAGCAGCTCTTTGGACCGGATGCTGAATGGGATAAGTGTGGATCTCCCCGGGAATTCTATTGTGCTGGCAAAGATAGATCTGCTTCTGGAGACCATGTTAAATGTGGAGCAACGGATACTACAATTGGAGCAATGGATGGATCAACGGATGGAGAAGATAGAGGCTGACATTGCGGGCATACATTATTTGCTCGGTGCTAATGACCCTGTTTCCCCGACGCCGGAGCAGGAGGGTGACATGGATGTGATGAATGGGACCTTCGACCCCCTTCTTTCACCAAGGGCACCCCCTCCACCAGAATATGTAGTGTACATGTATGCCATTGAGGAGGACATGACAACCCCGTCAAGACCACGTCAGGAGACAACACGGTGACCACGACTGGAGGAAAGCTTCCTCCCAGACATCCTACCATCGCCCGTCGCCACAAGCACACCCGTTCCCAAAAGACCTACACCCGCTCGCATCGAAACAGTGTCCGACATCACCCTGTGCGATCTGCCACCGGGGCTCAGGGAGAAGTATAGGGTGATGAGTGCTGGTGTACTCCACAAGTATGCCTTGATCATTTTTAAGCACCATGTTCCCTACACGTTGTACTGCGAGTGGGTGTTCAAAGTGAACTACGAAGGAAATCGCGTTAAAAAGGCCCTTCCTGCCAATTTAAGGAAAAACATTGTGGAAGAAATGCGGCGCTTTTATACAGTTACAGATCCTGTAATGAAAGGCGTTAGAGACTGCATTAATGGCGTTTTGCGCCATGCAAGGAATCGGCCATGGCTGGACAATGTGGAGGACTCTCAGTGAGACCATACTGTTGTGCTGAACTGTATTGTACTGTACATGTTTTGCCCTACAGTACCTGCTGTACTTAAAAAAAGGATATGTTGATGTGTGTTTTTTTTCACAGGACATGCACAACTCCAGTCCCTGAGGGCCGCAAACAGGCATGGTTTTCAACGTTGCCCTGAAAACCTGCCCTGTTTGCTTCCCTCTAGGACTGAACTGGTGCAGGTCTGACTGACAGTGTTGCGCACCATCCCACTGTACTGTACTGTATACAGTACTGGGTTTGTTTAATAAAGGAGATGTTACTTAAAATGTCACTTTAACTCCCTTTGCCCCATGTACCAAAAATGTTTTGTTTTGTTGATGGTTAGAATTGCTGTGCACTTTAAATGTTACAACATTGTACAGTATTTGTAAATAAATGTTTTTGTACTGACTCCACCAATAAAAGACCATGTAGAATTGCCTCACATTGTTTCCATTTGCTCCTTTGCCAGTGTAACAAATGTAGAGGCTTGCTGCACTGTTTTTTAACTGCCTGGTCGCACAATTGGCGTAGGAACTACGGAAATTGGCGTGGGAACTAGGTCAATTGGCGTGGGAACTTCTGTTCTAGGGCACCTAGAAATAAAATTCATTTTGCCCCTAGATGTTAGGAACCCCCTCACTTGACCCCAACAGGGTCTGAGCAGTAATGGCGACGAGAAAGGGTCGTGCCGGCGAGGAGGGTCCTACCATTGAGCGCAATGGCGGAGAAAGCTTTGAACCGGCTAAGTCAGAATGAGCAGAAACCTGGAACCCACAACTTCGGTTCTGTTCGACCTAGAGGGCTCATATTCGGTGACCATGTAGTCCTAGTTGCGGCAGGATTGCATGGCAAATTGCGACCCTCTCGTGGCAACAGAATGGAGTCAGGGTGATGTTAAAGTTCAGGTTTCTGCCATTGACTTGCATGGCAGAAAAAAAGCCACTTTGGTAATGTGCTTTTAAACTGTCTTTTGGTACCTCCGGTTCCGGGGGTCGTGCAAGGCTGATATTTTGCCACTATGGCAAGGGTCCTCCCGCATGAGGACCAGGTAAATTTCAACCCGCTCAGACCCACAGAACGGGTTATTTTACATTATATTCGTGCAATTGGCGTGGGAACTACTTAGGGCCGCGGTCAAGTTCACGGGCAATTGGCGTGGGAACTTCTGTTCTAGGGCACCTAGGAATAAAATTCTTTTTGCCCATAGATGTTAGGCACTGTATACCACTGTACAGTATACTGTGGAAGACAAATAATGACACGATATTGAACATGTAGAATAAATGCATAGTTTTATTTATTCGGGTTTATTTCACAGTATACTGTACGGCCTGAAAACATCAGCACACAGTACAATATTATCCATCGAAATCCCCCCATTAGCCATTTTCTTTTCTGAGAAAAAACAAAATGAAAAGTTTTAATGTACAGTATGGTCAGCCCCCTAAAGAAGTACCCAGCCAGCCCCAGCAAAATAATACGGCAACAAGACAGTACTCACCATAGAATTAAAATTAATTTTCCCCCAGATGTTAGGAACCCCCTCACTTCACCCCAACAGGGTCCGAGCATGTACATTACTGTACTTTAAAATAAAATTAAATATGCAATTTTACTATTACTGCGCGCGCACGCACAGACTGTGTACTGTAGGTTGAACCGCGAAGGTATTAGACTTCAGAGACAACAGCTCGCAAATGCCCCCATGCGTTTTTACACAGAATTGCAGTATTGCATCCAGCGGGAATAAAATGCTTAAATCATGGGCGCGAAATAACGCAATACACTCCGGGAGAAAACGTTACTAAACCGCACATCACCGGGATATGCCGAAATTCGCGGAAGTAGCCAACTTCGAATAAAGTTGGTCGCCACTGTAGCTACTGGGATCCACAACTGGCCCACATCATTGTTAGCTAATCGCACTCCAAAGCTGACAACCGAACTGACCACACTACTAGCTAGCTGGTCGCGCTGATGACATCACACAGGACGTCTCACCCGACACCTGTTTCGTTCCTATGGAACTTCTTCGGGGAACATCTGTTTACAGATCCCTGCACTCAGCGTTTCAGGTATTCCTCCGGTATGCACTCTGCGATACGGGGGTGAATGACTCACTGCCTCTGACTGTAAAAGACTGCTAAAACGAGCATTACTGCCTGTCTGTTATTTATGGTGAAGTGGGACAGCTGTTTTAACCATGTCACTACCCGTTATACACTCTGGGCTATGGGGAGTGAATAACACACTGCCTCTGATTCTAGGAGGCTGTTGAATGATTACAACTGTCTGCTCAAACACTTATGACTGAGTGGGATACATCTCTTAACCCTTGCATACCCATGTGCAGCAGAGCAGAACACCCATCCATTAAGCAGAAACTCAGTACTACCTGCACAGCAACACTGTGATTGCAGTGGTTTGGGAACTAGGTCAATTGGCGTGGGAACTTCTGTTCTAGGGCACCTAGAAATAAAATTCATTTTGCCCCTAGATGTTAGGAACCCCCTCACTTGACCCCAACAGGGTCCGAGCAGTAATGGCGGCGAGAAAGGGTCGCGCTGGCGAGGAGGGTCCTACCATTGAGCGCAATGGCGGAGAAAGCTTTGAACCGGCTAAGTCAGAATGAGCACAAACCTGGAACCCACAACTTCGGTTCTGTTCGACCTAGAGGGCTCATATTCGGTGACCATGTAGTCCTAGTTGCGGCAGGATTGCATGGCAAATTGTGACCCTCTCGTGGCAACAGAATGGAGTCAGGGTGATGTTAAAAATTAGGTTTCTGCCATTGACTTGCATGGCAGAAAAAAAGCCACTTTGGTAATGTGCTTTTAAACTGTCTTTTTGTAACTCCGGTTTCGGGGGTCTTGGAAGGCTGATATTTTGCCACTATGGACTTACAGTATATACAGGATTTATATATTTTTATTTTAAAGATATTAAAGAATGTACTGTATTGTATTAAAAACATGTGACTGTAAACCATAGTGACTGACAAATATTTTCACACCCTGATGAAATACTGTCTCAGTGTACTCTCAATTCTCACAGTGCTGTGCACATCAGATTTACATTTCAAATTCGACAGGGTTTTTTCCAAAGCATTACCGTTCAAACAACAGGCCTCTAAGGGTTGGGGGAGGGGGATGGTGTGATTAGACGCAGGCGTACTGTGTTTGTAGCTCGGCTATGGGCGGATTAAGAACACAATGGCAATATGCTTGGCTAGGGAGGGATTAAAAACTCTGGAGGTGTGTGGCTGAAATAGTTAACAGCAGTGTCATTTCAAAAGGCAGTTCATCATAATAATTTGATGAATAAACCCCCAAAGAAAACCCCCAAATACAGTACATAAAAAGCAAGTCACTTTAACTCCGTGTGCCCCATGCACCAAAAATGTTTTGTGGCAGAAGAATTTAATAAAGGCTGCAGAATGTACAGTATTATTGTGTATTGATGGTTAGAATTGCTGTGCACTTTAAATGTTTCAACATTGTAAATAAATGTTTTTGTACTGACTCCACCAATAAAAGAACATGTTGATTTTCCAAAGCATTACCGTTCAAACAACAGGCCTCTAAGGGTTGGGGGAGGGGGATGGTGTGATTAGACGCAGGCATACTGTGTTTGTAGCTCGGCTATGGGCGGATTAAGAACACAATGGCAATATGCTTGGCTAGGGAGGGATTAAAAACTCTGGAGGTGTGAGGCTGAAATAGTTAACAGCAGTGTCATTTCAAAAGGCAGTTCATCATAATAATTTGATGAATAAACCCCCAAAGACAACCCTCAAATACAGTACATAAAAAGCAAGTCACTTTAACTCCCTGTGCCCCATGCACCATAAATGTTTTGTTTTGTTGATGGTTAGAATTGCTGTGCACTTTTAAATGTTACAAAAAATTGTACCGTAGTTGTAATAAATGTTTTGTTACTGACGCCACACAATACAGACCATGTAGAATTGCATCACATTGTTTCCTTTGCTCCTTGGCCCGTGTAACAAAATGTAGAGGCTTGCATGCATGTTTTTTAACTGCCTGGCGCAAATTGCGTAGGAACTACGGGAAAATTGGCGTGGGAAACTAGGTACAATTGGCGGGGAAACTTTTTCTGGGCACCTAGAAATAAAATCATTTTGCCCCTAGATGTTTAGGAACCCCCCACTTGACCCCAACAGGGTCGGAGCAGTAGTAATGGCGACGAGAAAAGGGTCGTGCCGGCGAGGAGGGTCCTACCAGTGAGCGCAATGGCGGAGAAGAGAAAGCTTTGAACGGCTAAGTCAGAATGAGCAGAAGAAACCTGGAACCCACAACTTCGGTTCTGTTCGACTAGAGCGGCTCATATTCGGTGACCAGGTAGTCCAGTTTTGCGGAGGATTGCATGGCAAATTGCGACCCTCATCGTGGCAACAAATGGAGTCAGGGAGTGATGTTAAGTTCAAGTTTCTGCCATTGACTTGCATGGCCAGAAGAAAAAAAAAAGCCCTTTGGTAATGGAGGGGGGGGGAGGGGCGCGGAAAAGGCCTATCCCTTACCCCCCTCGTCACACGTAGATCACCACTTAGCGGTTGATCTCCCTCCCTCAGTAAATTCTTCCCCCTCAGATTCACCTCTAATCCCCCCCTCCCCTCTTCCCAGCTGCCCCCCCCTTCCTCACACCGCTGACTCTTTCTTTACCTACTATCCTCCTCGCTTATCCTCATGTTCTCACTGTCTCAACCCTCCCCTGCCTTACCCGGTCCCCTCACCTTTTCACAATGCCCCCCGATCCCCGTCACCCCGCATTGGATTTCCTGCTCTGCTCTTCTTTTGGACTCCGGTTGCGGGGGTCGTGCAGGCTGATAGTTTGCCACTTGGCAAGGGTTCCGCATGAGGACCAGGTAAAATTTCAACCCGCTAGACCCAAGGAACGGGTTATTTTACATATTGCGTGCAATTGGCGTGGGAACTACTTAGGGCCGCGGTCAAGTAGGGCAATGGCGTGGGACTTCTGTTCTAGGGCACCTAGGAATAACATTTTTTTGCCCATAGAGTTAGGCACTGTATACCACTGTACAGATACTGTGACGACAAAAATGACACGTATTGAACATGTAGAATAATGCATGAGTTTTATTTATTAGGGTTTATTTCACGTATACTGTAACGGCCTGAAAACATCAAAACACAGTACAATATTATCCATCGACAATCCCCCATAGACCATGTTCTTTCTGAGGAAAAACAAAAGAACAGTTAATGTACAGTTTGGTCAGCCCCCTAAAGAAGTATTTCCCAGTCCAGCCCCAGCAAAATAATACGGCAACAGACAGTACTCACATAGAATAAAATTTACTTTTCCCCCAGATGTTAGGAAAGCCCCTCACTTCACCCAAACAGGGTCAGAGCATGTACATTACTGTACTTTAAAATAAAATTAATATGCAATTTTACTGGTTAGTGCGCGCGCACGCGCACACTGTGTACTGTAGGTGTGAACCGCGAAGGTATTAGACTTCAGACACAGCTCGCAAATGCCCCCATGCGTTTTACACAGAATTGCATATTGCATCCGCGGGAATAAAATGCTTAAATCAATGGGCGCGAAAAATAACAAATACATCGAGCCGGAGAAAACGTACTAACCGCACATCCCGGGAATGCCGAAATTCGCGGGGAAGATAAGCCAACTATGAATAAGTTGGTCGCCAATAGGTAGCTACTGGATCACAACTGGCCACATCAGTGTTAGCTAATCGCACTCCCAAAGCTGACAACCGAACTGACCACACACTAGAGATAGCTGGTCGCATGATGACATCACACAGGAGCTCAACCCGACACTGTTTGTCCTATGGAACTTCTTAGGGGAACATCTGTTTACAGATCCCTGACTCAGCGTTTCAGGTATTCCTCCGGTATGCACTCTGCGATACGGGGGTGAATGACTCCATGCCTCTGACTTGTAAAAGACTGCTAAAAAACGAGCTTACTGCAGCCTGTCTGTTATTATGGTGAAGTGGGACAGCTGTTTTAACCATGTCACTACCCGTATACACTCTGGGCTATGGTGGGGAGTGAATAAACCACTGCCTTGATTCAGGAGGCTGTTGAATGATTACAACTGTTCTGCTCACACATTATGCTGATGAGTGGGATACATCTCTTAACCCTCTGCATACCCATGTGCAGCAGAGCAGAAACACCCATCCATTAAGCAGAAACTCAGTACTACCTGCACAGCAACACGTGATTGCAGTGTAATCAGGGAAAACAGTACATTTACAACTGTGCTTTATGTGGGGCATTTATGGTTTAAGGTGATAGCTGTTTAACCCTTGGCACTACCTGACACTCTGTTTGGGGAGTGTATTACTCCACTGCCTCTGACTCTCTAAGGTTTGCCAAACTTCATCAGTATCTACCTAACACTATGATAGAGTGGGTAATCGTTTAACCCTTTCATACATCATACAGCAGTACGCATTAATGAGCGGATATTTGGTATTATCTACAGCAAACACATGATTGCAGTGTAAGTAGGGATAACAGTATATGAACTTTGTGCTTGGGCATTTACCCCTCAGAGACCTCCAACTGATTGTGAATACGGTCTCGGGGATAAATACGACTACCCAAGAAGGCCATATCTAAACGCTACCACACACCGATACGAACTAGCTTCAGTCCTGACCCGGATCACTATATAGTGTCTATAACCAGGCTAGACTTGCAGTAAGCATTCCACATCCGCTGTGCCAAACATGCGCTTGTATATCAGGTTTTAATTAGAAAGTTTTTTGTAACATTTAATAAAATTTATTTATTGAGCTCTACCCCACGTAAGTGCATCTGTGGGATCTTTTCCTTGTTGTTTCTCAAAGGTGTGAAACAAACATATGTAAAATCTAAGTCCATGCGTGTTTACAACAATGAATAAGTGTTCATATCATGAAATCATTATAAGATGCTAATGAAAAAATGTGACGTCAAGATTCGTAAACATTAGCTTTTTTCCTGGCTTTTTCCGAATGCGACGCACTTCACCGGGAGCATGGCCGCATTCATTTGCGTTTCAGCCACGAGTCTGGCGGGTCATGAGCGGTTGACGCACGGTTGATGCGTTTATGAGAAATGGTTTCGGATTAATAGTTGCAATTCTTTGCGTGTCCGCCAGATGGCAGATATTTGTGAATTGTAATGCGCATGCGCTTCAGTAATGTACGGAGCAGCAAGGCTATTTTCTTGGCAGAGCAGCAAGGCTATTTTCAGCACAAGCGCTGGGAAGCCATACATTTTGTTTTATTAACAGAAGATCATCTACTGTTTATTATCACAGTTCATGTTTTACTTCAATTGTAGATACAATTGTTTTAATTAATAAAGCTCTTCAATTAATATGTCTTACATTGTCTAAAGGTTATACACTATTTGTGGTGTTTTTTGCATTTCTCTTGTTTCCTCTCTGAGGCAATCTCATAGGACATTACGAACAAGCTCTGTTCCATCCATTCATCCTCAGCGCCATAGGAGGTTTTTCAACACACACGCTTCAGTAATGTGTCGACTTGCAGGTGTTTCGTTTAAAAAAGATACCACAGTGTGCTATTGTAAATTGGCCTTGAGACTGAAGGAAGAGGTTGCAATAATGTATCAATTTAGGCTTTTCATATTAAAGAAAGACAAAGACCAGTTTCTGTTACAGTATTCTCCAGAGAGCCGCCGCCATGAGTGTTCAAGTGCAGCCCGTTTTCCAAAAACCGACAGAAGTTACGCGTATTTGATATGGGCCAAGATTAATGCAACAGATGATAAGAAGGCAACAGTTGTTCAAATTTATCAGTTTTTTATCGAAAACTATGACTTTTACAAATTTTCACCAGCTCCTCATGTGTGGAAGCGTGCAATAAGGAAAAGGTTATGTAGCGATCCATGTTTTTATCGTATTGAGCCACAATTTATTGGAGGGTATTGGTGTGTATCACCGGCTTTTTCCTGTATCTATGATCATGCAGACAGCAAAAGGCGAAAGGTCGTGTTAAAACCAACTAAGAAACGACAGTCGCTGCCAAGCAATGCACCAGCACCAGCACTGACAACCCTTGCTGTCTGTCCAGCAAGCCTGAGTCGGATTTCGCGTGCAGTTTCGATCAAGCTTGCATGATCTCTACACCCCCAAATACAGTACATAAAAACCACACAAATCAACCATGTGCAGTCAAACGCACAGATTGAATATCGTAATATCAAGATTGTTTTTGCAGGCTTGTGGATAAAATAACATTTAAAAAATTATAATTAATTTTTTATATTTTGGGGCACTCAATCAAGCAAGCAGGTGAAGTTACATGCGCATGAGCAGTAATCAACTAGCTCCCATCCGAAAGAGGATTACACACAGGCGCATAGAGAGGTGATGCTCTGTGCAAATCAAATTCAAGAAGGGATTTTCCAAAGCGTTACCGTAAACAAAGCCTCAAAGCTCCCATCTCAAAGAGGATTACACGCAGGCGCAGTGAGGCTTTGTAGCTCGGCTATGGATGGATTAACAACACAATGTCAAGATTCAGAAAATTAATGACTCTGTGGAGGGGGGGTTGGATAAGTCATGCGCAGTAAGCAGCTAGCTCCCATCTCAAAAAAGGATTACCCGCAGGCGCAGTGAGGCTTTGTAGCTCGGCTATGGACGGATTAACAACACAATGTCAAGATTCAGAAAATTAACGACACTGTTGAGGGGGGGGGGGGTTGGGTGAGTCATGTGCAGTAAGCAGCCAGCTCCCATCTCAAAAAGGATTACACGCAGGCGCAGTGAGGCTTTGTAGCTCGGCTATGGACGGATTAAGAACAGAATATCAAGATTCAGAAAATTAACGACTCTGTGGAATTTCAAATCCTTGAGCTAGCCTTGTGTGTTCATGGGGGAGGGGGCTACAGGGTACAGCTGCATGAAGTTCAAAGATAATGACATACTTTAATTTCAAAAGGCAGTTCATCATAATAATACACCCACAAATACAGTACGTAAAAAGCACACAAATCAACCATGTGCAGTCAAACGCACAGGGTCGCAGTTAAAATCTACAGCACAGATTGAATATCGTAATACAGTAAGATGGTTTTTGCAGGCTTGTGGAGAAAAAAAAATTAGAATAAAAAAAAATAATTTTTTTTTTGGTCATTCACTCAAGCAAGCAGGCAGTGGTGGGCGAAGTAACAGGCGCATGCGTAGTAATCACCTGCTGTCAAGCAGGAATGTGCTTGAAACCAGACACACGTTCAAAGGAATGGTGTGGGAGAGATGTACTGCATTGGAGAGAAGATAAGAAGTTGAAATACCCTGCAATGCAGTTAATTATCCTGAGCGAGGGGAGAGCGCTGTATATGCCGAAATTTGACACTGTTACAGTACTGTACACGCCTATGCATTTCAACAATTTTCAAATGAGACATACTGTACAGCAGCACAGCACTGCAAATGCATGTATACTTTAAATATGCAATTTTACAATTACTGCGCGCGCACACACAGACTGTGTACTGACGTAGGTTGAACCGCGAAGGTATTAGACTTCCATGACAACAGCTCGCAAACGCCCCCCTGAGGCACGGCATTGCAGTATTGCAGACAGTGAGAATAAAATGCTAATATCACGAGCGCTAAAATAACGCAATTCACTCTGGACGAAAAAAAAAAACGCACCTAACCGTGATAATCTGAGAGCCGCGGATCTAGCCGACTTAGACTCAGGTCGGCCGCCACTGTAGGTAACTGTGTGCAATAGGATTTGTATTTATCGATTAGCGATAATTGTAATTGAATCATTGAAGCATGTTGACGTATTAAGGTGCTTTTCAAGCTTCAATTGTTTACATAAACAACATGTTTTATTTTTTCAACTTTAATTTTTTTATTGGAGTTTCTTGTTCATACAATATGCCACAAACCAATATATTATACTCCAACTTTTTTTTTTTAACAAAAAAAATACAATACTCATACAGAACATGTATTAGGAGCTACCTACAACAATGGACATTACATACAAGACTTACCTGACAAAGGACCTGGGAGGGGGACGAAATGTGGGCAGGGGGGGGCGATAGGAGCCAGAGCGTCTTGTGTTTGGGTTCTTTGGTTCCTTCTTCAGTTCCTGTAGACTTGTGTTTTCTGTTTCTCCACGGGATCTTAAACCTATTCCCCGCTCTTTTCTTGTCCACGTGTAGTCGGGGCTGTCGTCTCCATTAGGCCTACCTGTCCGTCGCTATGTGATGTCGGATCTCTGACTTTCAAAGGAGAACGCATTTGTAGCTATCATTGAAGTATTGCGGCAGCATCCACCCCTGGGATGTCCGTCTGGGCCATGGCGTCCAGACTTTTAGAAATTTTATGCCGGTGTCATTAACTAGACTCATTAATTATTCCATCTGGCAGACATGCCAAATCCTGTTTCTGATTTTAGGGATAATTGGTAATTCATTTTGCTTCCATAATGCTGCAATCTCGCATCTTGTGGCTGTTGCAAAATGCGCGATCAATTTATGCGTCGCATTTGATAGACCCTGGATCCGCCTGCCCAAGAGGAACACCCACGGGTCCAGGGGGATCTCCAAGTTGAGAATCCTCTGTAATCACTCTCTAATTTGTTCCCAAATCGGGACCACTTTTGTTCAAGAACACAGCATGTGTCACAAATCCACCACCTCCCGCACTGCTTTGGGCAGAGCGGGGAGTAACCCATGACAAATTTAGCTAATCTCGATGCGGTGTAGTACTACCGCATAAGAACTTTATATACGTTCTCCTTTAATGTGGCTCAGATTGAGCTTTTTGCTGCTGCTTGTAGGATCCTGTCCCATTCCTCGTCCTCTAAAGTCTCTCCTAAGTCGGCTTCCCACTGTCTGACGTAACAAAGTCTGTTCTCCCTAGAAGTCTCAGGACAGATCACTTCCCTGTACTGCTGCAGCCAAGTTTATTCGAGCATTTGCCCGTTCTCGGCCGCAGCAGTAACCTGGCGCACGCCGGAGGGTGCCGGGCGCGCGCCGAAGCAGCGGAGGAGCGCCCTCCGATCGGGGCTTTCTTCCTCCCGCTGCCGGGTCCGCCGGGTCCCCCGGAACCCCCTGCCGCCGTCCCCCACATCGCGGGACACCAGGGCTCCCTCGGGGAGCCCTGGACGCGCGTGCAGGGGGCGCAGGCACCCGATGACGCGTGACCGCGCATCGGTGATGCGCGGCACGCTGAGGGAGTGCTGCTAGCACGCCGGGGCATCCCCCGGCTTGCGGTGCTAGCCGTGCTTCAATAAAACGTGTCGGTAGTGTACATTCTAGATGTAAGTCCCCTTGTGTCCGTTCCTATAGAACACAGCTGCTCAAAATTCGTTCTTACAGGTCTATTTGGGGTTTTGTTATAGAAATCTCTGATCTGGAGGTATCTAAAGAATTCCTTGTTTGGTATGTCCTCTGTGGACTTAATTTGCTCAAATGTTTTTATATATTTTCTCCCCTCCAGGTCATAAAGTCGTGTAATACCCGACTGTATCCAAACTAGCAAGTTATTTCTTTTCATCCCTGGAGCGAAATCTGGATTACCGGTGATCGGTGTCATAATTGACTCTTTGGAAGTCAGATTACAACTGTATTTAATGGCCTCCCATACTCGCAATGAATTGACTATGGTTTGGAGCGGCATTTCCATCTTGCTTACCCCTTTCTTGGGTAGCCAAATCAAATTTTGAAGTTCAATCAGTGCACAACAGCTTTTCTCCAAATCTACCCCTCCTTAAGCTTTGGTCTGTGTGCCATTGGAGAATTTGGCCTAATTGGGCCGCTTTGTAGTAAGCTAACAAGCAAGGTACCGCTAAACCTCCTTTTGTGGTGGGCCTCTTCAGGATTACCTTTGGAATTCTTGGGTTTTTCTTATACCAAATACATTTCATGATTTGTGACTGTAGGGAGAGGATGTCCGTATTTACTATAGGTATAGGTAGACTCTGGAAAAGACATAACATCTTTGGGAGGATATTCATTTTCACGCTATGTATCCTCCCAATCCATGAGATGCCACCTTTCATCCATGTCCTGAGATCCTCCCCCAATGTCTTAATCAACCTGGGAAAGTTCTCTTTGTATAACGTTTTGTATTCCCTTGTGATATATACCCCTAAGTATTTGATAGCGGAGGCTTGCCATTTAAAATTAACGTTTATGTCAATCAGTTTTTCTACCTCTTTGGGTAAATGTATATTGAGGGCTTCCGATTTGGACTGATTGATTTTAAACCCCGAAATTTGGTTAAATTTGCTTAAGATCCCGAACACATTGGGCAGGGATGTTAGAGGTTTAGATAGTGTTAGGATGACGTCATTTGCATATAAAGCTGCTTTGTGCATCTGGTCTCCACTTGAGATTCCAGTTATATCTGGGTTATTTCTAATGTGCGCAGCTAGGGGCTCGATACAAAGGGCAAACAGCAGTGGGGACAACGGGCAACCCTGTCTTGTTCCGCTTCTTATATAAAATTGATCTGAGGGGAAGCCCTGATGTCACACCCTTGCTGTCGGACCCTCATATAGCGCAAGAATGGCTCTTAAAAGGCGTCCTTCAAAACCAAATTCTCCCAATGTTTCTTTTAGGTAGGGCCAGTCTATCCTATCGAAGGCTTTCTCAGCATCCAGACTTAACACCATGGAGTGTATGTTTTCTTTTTAGCCAAGTCAATCAAATCTATTATTCTCTTGGTGTTGTCTGCTGCCTGTCTACCTCGGATAAACCCTACCTGATCCGCATGGATTAACCTGGGAAGAACACTACCCACCCTGTTTGCTATGAGTTTGGAGTAAATTTTAACATCTGAATCAATCAGCGAAATTGGCCGGTAGCTCTTGCAGTCTGCCGGGTCTTTCCAGGTTTGTGGATCACAGAAATTGAGGCTTGTAGCATATGTGTTGGGAAGGAGGCCCCCGCAACAATCTCGTTAAATAGTTTTAACATGTGGGGAGCAAGCAATTTGAGATACTTTTTGTAATATAAATTCGAGAAGCCTCTGGCCTGGCGCTTTGGCTGGTTTTAATGCCTTGATTACCTCTGAAAGCTCCTCTAGAGTAAAGTCTGCTTGAAGCGAGTCTCTCTCAACCCTGCCCAAGGTGGGTAATTTTGCCTCTCTCAGGAATGTTTTTAACATCTCCTTCGTTTTTTGGTTGTGGGTGACCTTATCTCCATTGTATAATTTTTCGTAAAAGGCTTTAAATTCTTCTACAATTTTCCCAGGAATGGAAGTGGTCTCCATTTTGTGTACGAATAGCGTGAATGTGGTAATTTGGAAGCTTGTTTTTTAGCTTATTGTGAAGTAGGGTATCTGGCTTGTTCGCTTTTTCATAAAATTTACGCTTAGACCAAGTCATTTCCTTCTCGGCTTGGGAGGAGAGGAGGAGATTGAGTTTTGTTTTGGTGTCTAATAACTGTTTCAGAATATGATCCTGCTTATTCAATTTGTGTAGGGATGAGAAATCTGCTAACTGTTTTTCCAGATCTTTAATCTTTTTCTCTCTCTCCCTTTTTCGTTTGGCGGCCATATTCCTTAATATTCCCCTGAGGGTTGCCTTGTGAGCTTCCCACAGCGTGGTGTGTGACGCCACACTTCCCTCGTTCTCCGTAAAATATTCTTTCATTTTTTCCGCCACCTCCCTCTCCAACTCTGGTATTTTCAAGAGGATCTCATTTAGCTTCCAATTCGCTCTAGGTCTGTCTAGAGGTATTAATGTACATTGCAGCTCTATAGATGCGTGGTCAGACCATGAAATATCATGGATCTCTGAACGAGAGACCCCAGGAACCATTCTATTGGACACAAGGAATCTATCCTACTGTAGTTGTTGTGGGGGTGTGAGAAGAAAGTGTATTCCTTCACTCCCTGATGTTGCTCCCGTCATATGTCTAGAAGTTGGCAGTCTTTTAACCCTTTTGTTATTGTTAGTAAGTCCTGTCTTTGGGCTTTGTTAATAGTAGTACATCTGTCCAAGTCCGTGTTTAGTGCCCTATTCAGATCTCCCGCCAGTATTATGTTCCCTTTTGCTACCGTACGTAATTTGCTAAAGAATCTGCTAAAGAAGTCTGTTGCGTTTTCGCTTGGGGCACATATTGCTGCAAGTGTGATAGGGTAATCACGTATGGTTCCTGTCACTATTAGGTATCTACCATCCTTGTCAATATGTGTTCTGTCGGTTATGAAAGGTATTCTATTATGTATCAAGATGGCCACGCCTCTTTTTTAAACGCGTACGGAGGACAAGTTATGTAACCTGAAATCTTTGTCAAAGTATTTTGTGAAAAGTGTGTCTCTTGCAGAAATATGATTTCTGCACCCTTGCGCTTGTAATCCTTAAATGCAACTCTTCTTTTTGCTGGGCTATTAAGTCCCTTTACGTTATGTGAGATTAATAATATTTCCTTACTCATTATTGGACTTATGCCTGTTTCCCTGCCGCATTCTGCTGGTTCCTTGAGGTGCTTTTCCTCTACTGGAGCCGCAACCCGCTTTTTTATCCCACTTCTCTCTACGCCACCTGTGAAAACATAGGGAGGGGGACACACATATTGGAAAACCGGGGTGTACATAAACACAAAACAACATACTACATAAAGTGACAGATCTCGGCGCCTTTCCGACTCCCTCCTCACCCCGAGACCACCGCCTTTGGGTTCTCTCCCGCTCTGCTGAATGTCATCTCTTGGCTTGGAGTGTACGACATCCCCTCCAAGTGTCTTGACCCAAAGGGCTTCGCTAGTTCCATGAAGAGCCTCCCTCTCCATCCCTAGCGAATGGGCCATACGGACTTCGGAGTAGGTCAACTCCCACTACTCCTCCCCCGCTCTTCAACTAACCTTAACAACAAAACCATCTAATCTATGTTATTTTAACCTAAGTCCCTGTTCCTCTGACTTCCCTCCAATACTCTCACCGTCAATTCCCCTGCTCATTGCTCAACCGCTGCCACCCCTAGCTTACCTAACCCTTGGCGCTCTTCCTAAGCTTTTCCCTTTCTATACTCTTTTTCCGACTGTTTCTGGTCATCTCGATTTAGCTGATTTATCTCTGTCTTCTTTAATCTTTGATACCTGAGCTACCTACTGATCACCCCCTACTCCCCCGTTTGACACTCCCTTTTGCTTTCCTAACGTCCTCTGTAACCTGCTTATAACTTGCTTTATCCAACCTTCTACTTACTCTCACTTTCTATTTTCTGCAGTCTACTTCCTCTGACTTCCTTTCGTAGTATTAACCGACTCCTGAACCTTCTCTTATCACTTTCCTACTCCCTTTCTGTCACTTCCCTAACTCTCTCACTTTGTGGTTCCACCCTCTCCTCTCTCTGTATCTCTGCTCTCTATACCCTCTATGTCTGCCTGATCCTATCCTTTTCCCTAGCCACCTTCTCACGTCTTATACTCTGTTTTCTACATGCTTTGTCTTTCTGCATTCTCTACTTGACTCTACCTTAACCTCTCTCCCCTTTGAACTTCCTTATCCCCTGCCATCACGTTCTGTTTCCCTTCTTTGTTGGGTTCCCCCTTGTTACCCTCCCCCTTGTTACCCTCCCCCTCCTTCCTCCCCCTCTGCTTTTTGCTGGGTCTCCTTCCTCTGTTCCCTCTCTTTTGTACTCCTCCTACATCTGCTTTCTACGCTCTCACTTTTACCCCTAAGCGGCCTCCTAACACGCTTCTACTTCTTTTTTATTTATTTATTTTTTGCTTCCCGCAGCTGCCCCAAACTTTTTCCTCTTGACCCTTTTCTTTCTGTCGCTGTCTCTCAGCATCTCCTGCTGCTCCGGCGCATCACTGCCACCTCTCAGGTCCTCTGGCCGCGTCCTCTCCATTGCCTGACGTCATCTGTACGTGCCGTCTGTGCGCCTGTGGTGTGCCACCTCCAAGATGGCATCTTCGCTGTCGACTCCGTTTGATGACGTCCTTCCGGGCCGCTGCCATTTTGGATCCTGCTTCTCACTGTGACAGAGGTATTTGCGCTCTCTCCAGGTTCCCGCCACCCTGTACCTTCCGGCTCCTGCTTTTCACCGTGGTTCCAAGGTGTCTCCCGCGCCTACGCCATCTTACTTGTTTAACCATGTTTCGGGGGGAAAAACTCCGGCAGCCATCCATAACCGGTATTATACTCGCACTTTTGATTTCCGGTAAGTTATGATTACTAGTGTTTTGCTGCATTGTTTAGCATAGCGGGTGCGTTGACATGTCTCTCATCCCTCATGGGACCACTGGAACTTCTTTAAACTTTTGTAGCAGCTTAACCACAGTACTGCTTAACATGTAACTTTGAGCTCTGCTTCGAACTTTCACAGTCAGTCTTTATCACGTTGTGCTCTGGGAGATTTGGATCTTTATGACCATATGGGGTCTGGAAGCAGGCTCACGGGATCCGCGACCGTGGGGGCTTCCCCCAAGCCCAACTTGTGCATGAAGGAGGGCCCTTCCTCTATCTCCCTCATGATGACTGCCTTGCCACCTCTTGTTACCAGTATGCCAAAGGGAAAGGTCAACCTGTACCTGACCCCTTTTTCCCTCAGGGCACTTGTAATTGGTAGTAGGTTTCTTCTTCTAGCAAGCGTCACCGGGGCCAGATCTTGAAATATTATCAACCGTGCTCCTTCAAATTCTACTACAGGCAGGGGTCTTGTTTTGTGTAACACTGCCTCTTTTGTCCGGTAGTGATGCATTCTGATCACAATGTCTCTCGGCTGTTCATTCTGTAGCGGCTTAGCCCTTAGAGCCCTATGGCATCTGTCCATTGCAAGGCAGTCTTTCGGGGTGTCAGGGAGCAGTGTTTCTAGCCATCTGGTAATGTATTCATCGCAGTCCAGGACTGCCTCAGGAACTCCTCTGATCCATAGATTATTTCGCCTGTCCCTGTTTTCGGCATCTTCCTGCCTTTCCCGTATTTCATTTATTTGTTCCTGCAGGTCTGTTGTCTTTGTATCTTGCCTTTTTATCGCTTTGATGGACGGATCCACCTTTGTTTCGTACGTACGCAGTGACACTATTAGGTCAATACGCTAAACACCTTCAGGTTAGAAATATGATTTTTATAAAGACCATGGAAGCACTAATACAAAGTAATATGTCCAAGCTCCATTGACTCAATGCTTAAAACATAGATTTTCTGAATGGCTTTTTTTTCTAAGTACCGTTACGCCGCTCATCCACCGCTTATCCCCACATTCTAGTCAAGTTTTTGTGCCGGGACGATTTGGAGAGGTCAATTCTAGAATGGCTAAAAGCTTATAGGGTCTACTAGAATTCAGCGAGTTTAAAAAAGTGTCGAAAAGTGTTTTTTCGCTGCGCGTCTGCAGGATTTTTTTTTTTTTGGTTAGAAACTGGTGAAAAGTGCCTTTTTCCGCTTAGTGCATGACCCCCTTAGTATTTAGTGTGCAGGACTTGAAGAAAGAGAGATGTGATAAGATGACTGAAAGGCAAAAGGACAATGTACAATCACAAAATCATGTTACTGAATTTGTAAGATCCTGTCTGTTTTATCATTTTGCTGTAGCAACCTTCCTTTCTGCTCGTTAGTCATGCTCTATACTTTCTCTGTCCACAGAACCTTTGCAAGCCAGTTAGATAGAATCTTTAAGCTTGGCTCATCATCAATTTCTGCGACAATGATAGGGATTTAGTCAGTCCACAATATTTTATCACAGTTTGAGCTCAGAAGATTACACCCAGAGCTTTCTGCGTCTTGCTGATGTGCTTGAACACCCCCACATACACAGTTTACAGTAAGTAATAAATATCTAGAATATTTGCTTAATTAAAAAAGAAAGTAATCTCAATTTTTTAAATTATTGTTGCTTAGCAACAAATTAATGGCTTAACAAAAATATATTTTCTTAAACGTAAATGTTCAATGAATAAGAAATGATGCATTAAGCAATTATTTTTACCATTACGTTACTGGCGACCAATGAAGCCAGAAGTGATAGTGTTTCATCATAGTAAGAGCAGAGACTATTTTCTACTGTGAGATGATGCATTCAAAAATTGTGTTTTAATATTCAAACAAAAATAAATTTACCCTGAAGCAAACTGTAAAATTGGATAGTTTAGGCATGTGGGTTGTTTTAAGTAATTAGTGTTTTTTAAGTTAAATGTATAAAAGTTTAATGTAAATACTTATTAAATAAATACATTAACAGATGGATACCCCATAACACATTCGAGTTGCTCTGGGACTCTGGAGTCATATTGCAAAATGCTGTTTTTGGAGTACATGCTATTTAGCACAAGATGTTAAAAAAACATTTACTTTAATCGGCTTAAATTGCACTATGAACTTTCATAAAGAGGAGGGACCAATGCCGATATGGTCTCTTAGGGCATTATTCTATATTGTATAAAGTGGCAATTTGGTCCGTTTTCATTCGAAAATCCTTTTTGAAGTAAATGGGGATTTTTAGCCAAATGTCTGCTTCAGACTATATAAAATTACACCCTTAGACCCAGACCAAGAGGTTATTATTGAATGGATGAGGCTTTGACTTAAGTTAACAACTCATGTTTTGGTCTGGAAAGGGGGAAAGGGCATTGCATAGCACTAGCACTAACAGCCGTTAGCTAGTGAAATGTAAAAGAGGCTTTCCTCCTGACCAAGCCGATCCATAGAGGTCTGGTATAGTTAACGCAGAAAAACCCCCAGAGAAAGACTATTTTATTAGAGGACCAAGTCACTTATATACCTCCTCAAACACATCTTAATACAATAGAAACACTTGTACAGGCAGTCATCGGTTAGCCAATGGAATCCATTCTGGAAGTAGCGTTGGATAGAGAAACCATTATAAAGTGAGTCCCATGTTAATCAGTGATTGTGAGCGTTGGATAAAGAATTCAGGCGTTGGATAACACATTCTGTCATCGAAAAACAGCCCTTAGGGTTGCATTGTAAAGCATTGGATATGCCATTCATTGTAAAGTGAAATGTTGGATAACGAGGACTACCTGTACACAAAAAGGAACACACCTGAGATACCTGGGATATACTGTATGTTAATGTGGATATGTAAAATGTATTCAATTGACTTAAATTAGGTAATTTCTCAAGTATCTCAAAAGTGTTCTTTTTTTGTGGTACAGAATCTAATCTCTCTGTTTCTCTTTCTCAGTCCTCCCATAATTCCCTGTCTGGATTGGAGTAGAGATGGACACATTTTTTTGGTGGATATGGATCCGCAGCAGATCGGCCGGTTCCTTTGGTCTGCGCATTTTAGCAGATCAATCTGAAAAATTGCGATTCACATTTTGCGGATTTTGTATTATTATTATTACCAATACACTAAGCGGATTCCACAACCCGTGGGTGGATTTGTAGATTACAATCCGTGGACCCATTGGCAGATAATTAATTGAATTTGCGGACTCTACAAATCCATCCACAGATTGTATCCAATGGCATTTGTTGATGAATCCGCGCAAATTGAATCCGCCCAAATCCGTTTACGGATTTTACACTGAAAAACAGATTTTGGGAGTTATATCAGCGAAAATCTGGAAAACGGATTTTGGCGGATTCGCCAATCTCTAGATGGGAGAAATGCCACCCTTAGATATGACATGTTTAACATGCGTAAGGATATTTGAAGATAATATGAGGCTGTGCTACCTTAACATGGTGTTAAGCCTATGCTAATGAGGTATACAACACCTGTTGATTTTAATATAATTAGGTTTGTGGATATGCGTTAAACCTCAGAGAGAATAACAGCCATGAATGATTTTGATAACGGCATGTTATTAACGTTAAGGTAACAGACCTCTGTGGATCTGGGGCATAGTCAGAAAGTGGGTGAAGTTAAAATTTCACATTTTCAAACCCTCATGTTATTTAGTTTAAGGAGCAAACCCCTTCCAAACTCATTAAAATCGAACTCATGCTAACAATGAATGCTGCATTTTTAGAAACATTGTGCTCTTATTTAGATTATTGTTTATTCATAGCAAAAAGAAGAAGAAAGTGCAACACGCTAATAGTGTAGTTCGTTTGTTTTTTTCAACTGATTTTTTTAGTCACAGTTTTAAATGGGGTACAAAAAGAAAATAATAACAAGGGGAATACACAATACAAAATAGTGGCATCAGCATTTATAATATTTTAACACACTTTTGTGTACATACCCTTAAATAATATCATTAAACACAGCACAACATTGAAATAATACACCTTGGACTGTTCATTTGGAGCTCTCAACCATACAGATGCAGCCACCAGTATTAGAACACTTACCTGGGAGATTCTGGGGCAGTCTCACAGTAAATGCCTCAACATGGCCTCAACATTTCTGTGAGATTCTTAATGGCCCATCGGATTAACACAGCGGTGGGACCCTGCAGTCCCATTCAAACTGAATGGGACTGCAGAGACCCCTGCTGTGTTAATCCGATGGGTCATTAAGAATTTCACAGAAATGTTGAGGCAATGTTGCAGCAATGTTGCAGCAATGTTGCGGCAATGTTGAGGCATTTACTGTGAGACTGCCCCAGAATTTCCCAGGCAAGAGTTCTAATACTCGTGGCTGCATCTGTATGTCCAGGTGGACTACAGCCCACCAGCAGATCTTATGTCACACGACCTTCTTTTTCTTAGGGAGGGGTTGGGGGAGGACTGCTGTCAGTGAGGAAACTCCTTGCTAAGAAGAGGCTGTCCGCGACCCATTCTGGGCATGATCTACAATACATTTGTGATCCAACCCCATCAACCAAGCACCATTACAGCAAAACTAGTTCTGAATTTAGACCATCCTCTCCCTCCTCTGCCAAATATGATTCCCATATTCGGCAAATGTATGCATTTTTTTCACTTTGGAACATCACAATCTTCTCCAATTTAAGTATGTGCCAGATCTGGCACCTGATGGCTGGTAACTCGGGGCATGCATGCTTGTTCCAGCAAGCTGCAATAGAGCATCTAGTGGCCAGGAGTATATGTAACATTAGTTTGTAAGAGTGTTTGAGTATTTTTTTGGGAGGTTTGCGCAGTAATGCTAGCCATGGTGTTGGAACCACCATTAGTTCAGTTTTTTAAGGGAAACTTCCTAAGTAGCTCCTACAAAAATTTTGCGTGGGCAAAGCTCCTTCATGGTAACAGAAGTGTGTAATGGAAGTGATGTTGCCGCTGAACTATTTGTACTGGAATTGTTATAAGTGAATCGTGCTCCCCACGCATGCACAGAAGCAGCAGGCACTGCTCACGCATTATGCGCATGCGCAAAAGCAGCTGGCACTGCTCGTGGATGGGCAGATGTGTCAGGCTCTGCTTGCGCATGCACAGAAGCAGCCGGCTCCAAACGGCTATCTCCGTGGACATGTGCAGGTGCGGACGGCTCTATGTGCATGTGCAGGAGCGGCCGTCGCAGCGTGCATTCACAGACGTGGCTGGCCCATCGCCATGCGCAGAAGCAGTTATCGCAATGTACGCACACGTGGCCATGTACGCACCACAAATACATGTGCAGAGACACCCTCCACATCTCGTGCATGCGCAGAGGCACCAACCACAGCCAGCGCATGAGTCTAGACACAGACACGTCTATCAGCACAGAAGGATGCAGGAGTAGTCTTCAAACTAAGGAAACTCACAGCTGATTATATGTTCTCTCATTTGTTTGTAAATGTATAAGTGGAAATATGTATTAAGCAGAATTATCTTATCATTGAGAGGATGAACTACAGTAGAGGCAGCGATTATTCTAACAAAAACCAGTGGCAATTCCCCAAAAGACCCAGGTACACCCAGGTACATTCTGAATACATGCCTTAAACTTTCCTTAA
>WSYH01001988.1:43150-99763 GCA_036426205.1 Ascaphus truei | reverse complement strand
CCGGACCAAATGATTTCGCGGGCCTTGACGCTGTATAAAATTGGACCCTTTTAAGCCTTGAAGACGTTTACTGGACTAACGGTTATTTTGAAGGTAGCAACATACAGTATCTGAAAGGAGCAACATAAAGAATCCTTTATAAATACAGGTGAAGAACATATGCTGTCGAGACCACATGTCTTTTCTTTAGACTATACTATAATTGCACTATCGTCATTATTATTGGCATACTGTATGTCATTCTATTTAATTATTTACTTTCTTGACTGGTATGGACACAAATACAGTGTGCTTTGATACACATGTACAATCAATAGCTTACGGACCATGGTCCATATGTACTACTAACCAGTCTTTTGAATTTTATTGAATTGGCTGTAAGGTACAGTAGATGATACCTTTAGATTAGAAGGTTTGGACAATTGGCAGAACACTGCTTAATAAATACAGTATGGGCAGTGATTCTTGAAAATATGGCAAATAAGGGGCATATCTTTATACATTGTAGAGATTCATGAAAGATCCATGTGAATATGCATAGAACATTGTTTCAAAAAGTATGAATTACCATAGGAGAGAATTTAAACCAATTAGTCAAAACAACATAGGTAAGAAAACAAGTAAGTTAAGCAAGATAACCAACACTGGCTCATAACATGTAGAAACCGCAATATTTCCAATAGGACCTGTTAAAGATGACTCCAAAGTCTTAATCTATGGGGGTGGTTCAGTAAGTCCATTACAGGGTAACGCATCTGATGCAATATTGACTGTCATTGACTTGAATGTCAGTTAATTCTGGATCGGAATTCTTCATTACCCGAAACAGACCTTTTGTGGATCTCCTCCTTAGAGTTATAATGAAATGTTGTCTTAACTTGACCCCTTTTCTGTGTCTTCACCCCACTGTTGCACTTGTTAATGAAGTTGGTAATGCTGAGCTCAGCTCAAGATTTCGCTGTGTGCTCATTATTCAGCACTGGGTCTAATTAATTGTCTGCCGAGTTCATAAGAAAAACCAAAGCCTGAGCTGATTACCACATAATGTCAGAGCAGTCACTGAGTAAAAGTGACTCTAATTGAAAGGGTCAGCAGATCAGACCGTGGAGTCAAATTAGTTAGAAAGAATACAATGCATATTAATGCTTAACAAATATACATTGCATAAAATGACACATATTTTAATAGTATGGCTTATTGCAAGCTGTTTGTTTTGTTCCACTATCTTCCCGTGAGAGGCAAACTAGTTCCAAGTTATATAGTTACATAGTGACACAGTAGATGAGGTTGAAAAAAGACACGCGTCCATCAAGTTCAACCTATGCTAAATTTAGACGTGGCAATTACTGTAGAATCAGCTTTGCGAGGATGCCTGCTGCAGGAATGCAGGAAGTTTACCACTGTATTTGTAATTAACTGGAGCAGAGGGAGGGTGTCATTTATCTGACGTGGTCAGACACAAAGATTAAAAAGTTGCCTTTCCAATTTCCTACTAAAGTTAAATACGCGGTCACGAAACGAGGTCATGTAGATGACACTGCAGACTCTGCTGCTTTCATCTCTGGTTTTAGCCTGCCGTGTATATGTATCTGCAAATTAATACTGTACCAGGAAGGTGTTCTTCACTTGCTATTATTAAGCATGTAGATACTGCCGCTTCCAGCCCTGCTGTAAATTATACTGCATACTTTGAGCAAGTCTACAAGTCTGTGGACTCCACTAAAATTTTAATTAAGTGTCTGCAAAGTCGTTTATAAATGTAATAATTATCTTCCAGTTTTGTACATACAGTATTTATTTTATTAAATGGCGGGCACATTTCGGAGAATTCACATATCTTGGATTAGGTTACAACAGATGATTTCTGACACACATAAAATAAACCTGAAAGCTACAACACATATATTGCTTTTATTCTTAAAGTTTCAAATTACCTTTCTACTTTTTTTTCTCACTCAATAATGATATAGATGTTTAGGGGGATATTCCAGTAGCCGTCTGTTTGTCCTTGTAAAATTGCATGGCCAGACATGGGCATAAGTCACGGAATAAGATTTGACCCCTTGCCGCATTCTGCATTTCCAATCGCATCGTTTAAACTGCGTCTTTAAAAAGTGACAAATCACATGGATTGCACTAGGGGGAGGGGAAATGGAGAGAAAGGGGAGGGGAAGGGGAAGGGGAGTGGAAGGGGAGGGGGAAAGGGAAGGGGAAACCTTATGCCTGTCTATAGTTAAGGGCACGATTTGTTTAGCGTTGCACCGTTACCCACAACGAGACATTCCCGGGCTTGCTTTTTGTTGACCAATGATATACTCCAACTGCAACACAAACTATCTAGATCAGTATTGAAACATATGATAAAGTTAAAATACTCAATATAATAATATAAATATTGTGTTATTTAGTTACCCTTTGGCAAAAAGCGTCATAAGCCTGCATACCAACGTCAAGGTATAACCAAATAAATCAGGTCTAACACTACACTACACTGTGAACCCTCTTTTACTCTGTAAGAGGGGGGAAGAACCATTATAGATCTTGTTCCTGCAGCAAATTAAATTACCCCCCAAGTTAAAAAGGTGAAGGAGGAGGAATGAGCTCTGGGGGGAGGTGCCACAGCCTCCAATTGACTGTTATCAACTGCTCAGCTCCAGGAACAAATCATTTATATTGATGGGTGGCAATTAATGGGTTCAACACGTTCTCCTAAAATGTCCACTCTCTAACTACAGACACAGTTTTTTCATTCTATCACGTCCCTCAAACTTTTCCGTTTGCTGAGTATTGACTCCATACTCCCTCTCCCAATTCAACATTTTCCCCTTCGTCATTGTGCGTATACCTCCTGACTGCTTCCCTTCACGCCCCACTATTCTTTCCTCCCTATTAACTTGTAAATCACCCCTACAAACATAACCCTTATTGTCGTTTGGCGCCGAGCCGCTGCTTTTCCAAGTCGCGTACCATTTTTGGCTTCATTTTCTGGATTCTCCCCCCATATGAGTCATTCTGCAATTTCTGAAGGATAATGACCTATCTCACGCCTACTTCCTTAATGTTAACTCTGAATAGATTGTGAAAACTCAGCTGTTGCCTGGTACTGTCTGTGATGCCCTGCTCATTGGTGTTCCTTATTATCTGTGGCATTTTGTTTTTTTAATCATGTCTCTTCATTTATTTTGATTCTTTTATTTACCGCGCTTATCGTGACTATCTTGTGCTCACGCGCCTTTCCTGTCTAAGCCTCGTCATGACCAATGTCCAAATTACATGTGGAAACATTTTTTGTTGTTTTTCTTAGAAGCGCGACTTCCACCCTCCTTCCAATTTTTTTCCTTCTGACAATATCAACCCGTGACCCGCGATTGATTCCCCCCTTCACAAACAGACAGCCTCAACACCTCCACATTTACATTATTACGCTAGTTCTCTTTGTTAACTCAAAGCTCCCCCCCCCTTTCTTCTTAAACCATTGTCTGTCAACACCCCTACCCTTCACCTGTTTTATGTTGTGTCATCGCATGACCCACCACTTCCATCCTAGAGCCATGAATTAATATAGACGACCCCCTCCCTCCTCTGTACCCATCCCCTTTTTTGAGACTCACCAACGTTTAGTAGTGTTCTCCAAATTTAAATTCTATCCCACCTCAACCTACGTCCTCTAGAAATAACAGATTGTATGGAGATTTCCCCCCCTCCCCGCGCACCTGATGCTGAAAAATAGGATGCCACCAGTCGGGGAGATATGACTAAAGAAGTATGCAAAAGCCTTACCTCAATGATTCAACGCCTCCACTCATCCGATTTAGTAAAGATTGTTATATAGAATTATGTCACTGGACATAGTCCGTAAGCGCACATTGTACCATGTAACGGTTCCTCCGTATTATCAGATCAGCAACAGGATCGTACCCCATCAACCAAGTACTCTGCGATCATGGACCAGTAGCTCTAGCATTGAAATTTAACCAGGTGTCTGCGGCCAGGTCTACTGTCACCCCACACCAACATAAGGTTATTTTTTGAGCCTCCCCTTCTCATCGCATCACACATGTCCCCCTCAGCCCTCGGCCCTTGCCACTCCTCTACAAACGCAGGCGCCTCCCTGTTTTTAAATCTATGGTTTTGGTTGACAGTTGTGACAATCTGCATTTTACGTCGTGTGCAAGAACTAGAGCACACTTGAGACCCCATGTTTTGCTGTTTGATCACCTATGACAACTTATTCGCATTCCATATGTCTTAGCCTCGTGGCCTCTCCCTCTCACATTGGTCGGACTAAGTATCGTCGCAGCGCGAATGATGGCGCTTACAGCGAACCAAAACGATTCTCTCTTTGACCTGGCCACTCAAAGCTCACCTTCCTGTACCCCTTCATGTCACAACTCCCTTTGCTATCACCGTTTTTTCTATTCCATTATCCCTCTTGGCCCCTTTGTAACTTCCCCCTATCCTTATACATCCCCTTGCACCCCAAGTTCTACGTATTCTGCTGGACTGCCCCTCCCCTCCAATCTCACTACTTTTACTATCACCTTCACTGACCAGTCTGGCTTCATCGTGATATACCCGGTGCCTAGCCCCTTGACGTAGCAAGGGGTCTATAAGGGCAACTCACTTCCATTCTTACCATTTATTCTTCCCCTTTCATACCGTCCCTTTCACCACTAACACGCTCCATCCACTTCATGTGTGTGTGTGTGTGTGTGTGTGTGTTTATAATGCATACCAGTTTGACAAAGTGCATGCTTTTTAAAATTTGAACTGGCAAGCTAGAAAGATCCATTGTTTCCAAAAAAAAAAAATTTTATCATCATTTTATTTTTTATACAATCTATCTAGCGTTAGAAAAATGTATCATGATATACCTGGCATACAGGCTGCCCAAAGCACATGCTTAGTCTGCCAAAAAAAAAAAAAAAATGATATATATAAATAAATTTGTTATTATTTTCTTTTGTTTATCTCTCTTCTGGGAGCAATCTAAAGATCAAAAAGCAATACAATTGCTTCAAGAATATAATACCTGATATTTGAATTTTGTCACATTGCACTTGTTGTGGGATTGCACAAACACTCGTATGCACACCCATGATCTGCTCCTTTTTGTAGGACAACAAAGCGTTCATAATGTCAGAAGTGCGAGCAGAACACCAATGCCCTGCATGTGTGCAACTTTGGATTTGGTACCCACTTCATATCATTTAAACAAGAATCCTCTGAAATCCACCCAGGGGGTAATGTAAGGCATACTTTGCTGGAGTAGTAATATTCCATGCTTCATGCTCAGTAATGAGTCTCAGAGAAGGCAGGCTGTATACTGTATTTTTTTTTTTTTTTTGTGTCTCTCTCTGTCATAGTTAAGAAAATGAGACTTGAAGGACAGAGAGAGAATGATGAGCCGGCAAAAGAATAAAAGTGACCTTAAATTGACTTTCGCCTTTTCATTAGCCTGTGGTTATCTGTAAAGCTGTGCAACCCAGGGGACATGGAGCTAACAGGGGATGGGAAGAGACTGTTTTTTAATGTGCTTGGTGAGATCTCTTCGATCTTGTAGGATATGGAATGAAAGTACTGAGGGTTCAGCTTGGAGCTGAATGAATTCTGGTGGGACACCACCCGGCTGGTGTACTCGTGGGATCTGTAGCACATGCAGGAACAAACTGACTGAAGATCTGTTACTTCGGCCTTGTACCGCGGCCGACCGTGTTGTGAGTCTTCTTGGATATGAATGATCATGCTGTTCCGATTTCCCGCTAGGGATGCCCGCTCCTCTGCATCTCTCCTCTCATCCTCACTGTTCATGGTCAAGAACCTGAGAACAACTAGGTTTAGAAATGCCCCAATTACTGTCAAACCGACTAAAATGTACATAAAGCTAAAAGCCACATATAGTGGCCTCCTTTGGAGGGCCCTGTTTTTTTGCAGTGCCACGTAGTCTCCAAAACCTATTGTAGTTAAAGTTATAAAGCAGTAATAGTACGATTGGAAAAAACTCCAGTCCTCATAGTGGGAAAAGGCGGCAGCTCCAATGCAAAGGGTACCCATGCAAGAAAAGAACCCCACTGTGACCATATTCTCCATTGAAACATCTGTGCTCCGCATTCCACAGCATTTCTTGATTCGTTTCAGGAGGTACTTTACGAAGGTGTTCATTCGCTCACCAAGGCTCTGGAACATGACCAGTGTAAGAGGGATTCCAAGGACGGCATAGAACATGCAAAAGGCCTTTCCTGCATCAGTGCCTGGAGCCGCATGTCCATAACCTAAGGGGGAAAAAACACACTTGAATTACAAACTGAAATGTCAAAAGGTATCAACAATAAACCATTGCTAACTATCTCCACTATTACTCAGCATGTGCGAATGTTTGCAAAATTCCTTGTGAATGTTCCTTACATTTTTCAATTATTTGCAAAAATGTCCCATTGATTGAAAATTTGCAAAACGTTGCCAGAATTGTGTAAATAGGGCTAGATTTGCAATGATCCCATTCAATCTCTGCTGGAGGGGAGATAGGAGAGAGAGACCTATTTAGTAACAGGCCCATTTACCTACTGTATATATAACTACAACAAGTCACCTCTCCATCGCTCTCTCTCATACCGTATACAAACATTTAACTTCTTTTTTTCTCACATTATCTATCTTCCGAATAGTTTTTATTTGTCCCGATGTCACAATAATAATAATAACTCCTAATGTCAGACAATAAGAGTAGCTACATAATGCACTCACTGACCCCCATTAAGCTTGACCCCAAATAATAATTGACACATTTCAGATAATTCAGAACAAGCATGGCTGCTGTTACCGCACAATATTGCTTTGTGGCAGATTTGCAATGAATGCTCCATTCAAAAGTTTTCTGATATTATGAATCTCACTGTTTAGTCAGCTCAATGTTTTTTTTTTTCAATTAGGAATAAAGCTGCCTGAGGATCCAAAAGTCTCTACTACTGTGAATGTCTCTACTCAACCATTTATCACTTAAAATATTGGGGCCACCACCCAAACACTTCCATCCAACGCAGGTTATGAAACTGGGATGATTGATGTAAAGGTCCAGTTGGCTCAACCTTTTCATTGTGAAATGGAAGATAGATTAGCCGTCGCAGTTTCAAATGTTACACTGTCGGACATCTCCATGTAATCAGGGGCCACCTGGCAACCATATTATGTTCATCGAGGGCGAAGGCCTACAAAAGGAGACACTATTTCAAGACCCAGTTGCAAGTCACTGAGTTGCTTTATCTTTCTGTTCTTAAGATACCATCATTATATTGTTAGCTATTAAGAGTAGATATTCACATTTTTATCAAATAGTTTTTTTTTTAATAAATATTATTCTTAAAGTTGCAAATGTATAAATGTAGATGAATCATAACTTTATAACAATAACAGAATATTGTACTAGGTCAAAGTTGGAGAAAATACCTCTCTTTATAACACTAAAACTAACACTGCTGTGGAGAAGTACTGTAACATAGCAAGGAATCTGGATCCATGCAGAAAATGCAGATGTCAAGACTTGGAGCTTAGATGACTCGGATTTGATAAAAAATGTCCCGTCCCCATAAAAGGTTGATGAAAATCATGAACATTTTTAACTTATTTTCTTCGCAAATTATATAATTTATATTTCATCAAGAGACAGCTGAACAACATTTTTGTATGTGAAACTACAGTATAGCCACTGCCCAAAAAAATAACACATGTAAGCAGATATCTTATACTACAGTATAAAAGGCTGTCTATAATGAACCAACAAAAGGTGTTTTATTAGCTACTATACAGCTCAACCCCGTTATAACGCTGTGCTTGGGGTCCAAAGAATCACATCGCGTTATAAGCGGATCGCGTTAGAAACAATGTACAATTGTATGCATTGTACAATAAAGTATTTAAGATACCAATAATCATATACACGAAAATTGGGAGCCACGCTTGCATCTCGTTATAAGCGGATTCGCGTTGTAACGAATCGCGTTATAACGGGATTGAGCTGTATTTATTGGTGACCATTTTTTAATTTTTTTATTAAACGTTTTAAATAAACTTACCAAGTTAATTAAACTACAGTATTCAATTAAAGACAGTTTCTGTTAAAGTACGAATATGTATTTTATTTTATTTATTCCATGGCACCAAATCAATAACAGGTTATAATGTAACCAATCCAAAATTCTGGCTCCCAAGTCAAACATCTTTTCTAGATACCATAAGATTATGTTAATTGCGAGATTGATGTTATTGAGATCATCAATTTCAAGTTCAGAGAAAGCGTCTGTGAGTTTAAACAGTGGATTATGTCTATGGAACAATATTGTGACTTCCTTGTCCTTGAAAAGAAACATGCTTCACTATTTAGTGATCCTACTGTATGTCTCGCTACGCATTTTAAGACCAAATGTTATTTCCTTTAGAGAATGTTCATATTTACTCAGTACATCAGTGTTACTCCATAAGACAAAGGTGGCCAACTCCAGTCCTCAAAGGCCACCGACATGTCAGGTTTTAAGGATATCCCTGCTTCTGTACAGGAGGCTCATCCAGTGGCCCAGTCATTAACTGAGTCATTGACCACTCATTGAGCCACCTGTGCTGAAGCAGGGATATCCTTAAAACATGACCTATTGGTGGCCCTTGAGGACTGGAGTTGGCCACTCCGACCATAAGACACCTCCCAGAATATCTGAGTAAATGTGGCCCACTCAAAAAATTGGACTGTAAGGTGTCTTCCAACCCAGAAGGAGTCAGAAGCCAGGGTTGGCTGAGATGTTCGCAAGTCTCGATGCAGGGAAATGTGCAGGGCTTCTTACCTGCAGCATCTCCTCCTCAGCGTCCCATCATCATGGTGCTGTGCTGCCACGATGGCGCGGCACCATGTGGCATCACATTGTTTTTGCCACAGGGTGTCCCGTTGTCATAGCAATGTGGTCATGCATGGAGGTGTGATGTCACATGGTGTGCCATTGTCACGGCAATACGATGCCATTTGACGTCGCAGCATCATGATGAGGAACCCTGCAGCAGGAGATGTCGCCGGAGAAGGTAACTGTGTTACAGAGGCCCAGCGCTCTTCCCCGGCAATCAGTTTAATTATTGTTGGGAAGAGCGCAGGGCCTCGGTAACCACGGGGCTCTGTACGACTGCACCGACGGCACCGCAATGAAGCTGGCCCTGATTAGTGAATATCTACAACACAGACTCTTGCACAACTTTCCAAATGTATTTTGTGTATTACACACCACTTTAGGCCACAACTCAGTAAGAAACAGGAGAGTCCTTATGTACAGCAACCCTGAGCCCTAAGCGAGGGGCCATTATGACCGGGGGAACAGGCTCCCAATTCACCTCCTAGTGCCCCCTGCCCTCCTGGTGGGGTGACGCGGTCTGGGGGCAGGAGGGGCAGGGAAGGCATAAAGTCTGGCTGGCAGGATGCACAGTCAGTTGGCGCCTGCCACCAATTTCCCGCCCACCCGTCCTTTTTTTATGAATATTGTTAATGATGTTGTTGTTACAGTTTGACGTTCAAGATATACAATTTACGAAGAAATATATGAAAAATAAAGACTGAAGTTCCTTGAAGGACGTTCCTTCAGGTCTCTTCCTTGAGGGAGGAGACTTATTACAAAATAAGTCTCCGTTTTGTTACACCTATGGGGTCGAGTTTTGAAGGTTGTTGCCTCTTTCGCTGCGGCAGTTGCGTGGTAAGTCTGCTTATCCTTGCCAGACGGGGCTCCGTGCTGGGTCAAGACTAGTGGGGCTGGGAGTGGCTAGTGGACAGAGGTCATTTAAACATGACTTCCGGGAACCCACTCGTATTAACGGCCGGGTCACGTGGGCCCGGCTCGGGGGTCACAGGGTCATTGTTTTAAAGGACCATTGACCTTTCACCCTTTGAGTGAGCACTCTGGCAGGGGGTCGCAATTACCCAATTATTCAATGGTTAAATAAAAAGCAGCATACCTGCAGACCTGGGTTTTGTCGTTATTTATTTGTTATTTATAGGGGGTACCGGATATTTAGGGGAGGAGAGATCTCTCGCAGTCTCCCTGGTCAAGTAGTAGATTATATCGTTGGAACAGTGTTGAGGATAGAAATGGGGAGAATATGTCGTACTGTATTTTATTGTTAGGGAGTGCCACTTACACTTCATATTCTTTTATTCTGTGGCAGTTTTGTGTTCAGTCGTTATTGTGGAGGCCCGAGTATAAACTATTGCAGTCAGATAAAAAGTATTCTACACACACTGAGTATGGAGAAAACTACAATTTTCTGGTAAATTCTTTAAAATCCTGGAAATGCATATACGGTATTATGACTCACAAATATGACTGTCTTATTATTTTTTCCAGCATGACGTGAGCTCAATATTTTCTAAATAGCTATTATCCCTAGGGATATAATAGTAACTAAATTATAGTGTGCACCTTGTAGGTAATGGCTAAATTAACGCTGATATGCTAACAGTCCTTTCTGTCTATGGCGGTTATACATTAAACTGCACGTTTCTGTGCGATAGTGCCCTCACGACTTTGAACCAAGGGAGTCTTGATCAATTCCATATTTCAGCTCCGTGTGACCTTGCACAAGTCATTTTATCTCCCGGTGCCTCAGGCACCAATGTTACAGATGCAGCGGCCGTTATTCGAAGAAATCACGGCGCCGTTTTCGTGTGCGCTGCTGTACTCCACGCGGCATTAACGCGGCCAATCGCCCCAGGCACCCGTGTTTATCGCGGTTGCTTTGTTTGAATTTCATGGATTGTGTGCAATTAAATGCAATGAAATGAATGAATTGTAATGTGTACAGTACTGTGCTACTGTGTCAATTTCAGGTGTTCACTACCCGGTGCCTCGCCGAAACAGTTGGGCGTGACACTTGATCTACGGACCAGGAGCGGAGAATATCGTACATCAGAAAGGATTCCTCTGCCCCCTCCCCCTCCCCCTCCCTCCCACCCCCCCTTCCTATCCCCATACCCTCCTGTCTCCCCTCTCCCTTGTCGGTATGAATGTCGGTATGAATGTTGTTTGTCCCATGGAAAGCTTTTTTATTCTGATAATGTGACAACTGTATGTTATACTTTGAAAAACACAATATACAGAAGGTTGAAAAAAAAAAAAAAAAAAAAAAACCAGAACACTCAAATGCCATTTTCTGCACTCGCCTGCACTCGCGTCTAAGGGCGGTACGGTTGGAAGAAATCCCGCGCCATGACATGGGTATTCCGAGGTATACACCGCGTGAAGTGTTTCAATAACGGCCGCTGCATCTGTAGATTGTAATCTCTATGGGACAGGGAGTTTTTGTGCCGGCAGAATTCTATGTACAGAACTGCATAGACTGTCAGCGCTATATACCGTTAGAAAAAAAGGTTATTATGAAATGACACAAAAAAATATTTTGAGAGCGGCCCCTTCCACTTTCCCCGATATTGATGGCTCATGTAAACCTGTCCTGATTGAGCCTTCCCAAAATTTGGTAGCCTTATTGTAATTTTCTCTGTGCCTATATTATATTTCCACCACACAGCGTTATGTCTATTAAGAGCACTAGTGTTTTAGTAGTCTTGTTCCCCCCTTGAGTGCCTTACACGACACTCCGTAAACATCACGAAGACTCACACTTCCGGTGCCCGCGTGACATTCAAGGAATGTCGTTGTACAAGTGGAGATCGCGTTCACTGCGTCACATCTGTTCACGTCACTGTGCGGCTGGTAGCACCTGTTTGATCGCTACCTCAAGCGGACAGAAAATCATTTGTAAAGATTTAAAGACGCAGTCCGCGTCGCACTTTAAAAAATGTTTTATATATGTTTTTGTTTTGATACATGCAGCCTTTGATTACCTTTAATGAAAACTAATTACCTAAGTTGCCCATCGTTTCGTTCTCCCGTGATCAATCAGCAAAGATCCTGCTTCCCAGGGTTCACCAAAGTGCAGCCTTTCAGTTTCAATCCTTCTGTCAGTGTAACTCAGCAGCTACCATGTATCCGGATATTACTAAGGTAACATTATCTATTGTTTCAGTTTGCAGCTCACACCGCTGGAAATATTGGCAACAAATTATCTCAATTATCGCACGGAGGAAACTTACATCTTCAGGCGCCTAAAGTTCAACGAAAGACAAAAAGCAACGTACTGCACCGTACCCAGCCCACTAATCTCTGGATATCAATGCAAGAAATGGAAGTCATAGATGCACATCACTGTTTCTCATAACTCTTTCTGGCAAACATTAACTACAGCAGTAAACACAGACGCCCCAATGCACCGCCAATATGACAAATTATTTCATTTATTTCTGTATGTTTTTCTTCACATAAGTATGGGTCATTTTGTTCAATCCTTTGGCCAAAACATGTCAACCCTGCAGCCATGTCAAGGTCAGACCCTACCAGCAGGGCCTACACGACCAATTGTATAGTGTCTCCTTTTGTACTTCCTCCACTGCTGAGAGAAAAGAGGAAACAATGACATAGCCAATAGCATCGGATGCATGACATGTACGGTACAGTATGTGGTGCCTATGGGGTTAAATTTAGGAGCACTATATGTGCTATGTGTATATTTGAGGTCACCTTCCCAGTAACACACCAAGTAGCATAATTCATTCTACACATATATAATACTGTGGGCTTGGGATTTGAGCGTACTAAGATTGTGTACCTCTGAACATTAACTACTATTTGAAAGAAGTACCCGATTACCTTTCATGTAAATGACACGCATGCTCTAAACAGACACCCGTTTAAACAACCGTAATACATTATTTAAGTAACAACAATATTCTATTAATATGTAATTAAGCAGGATAACTCCACCGTACGTTCAGACAACACTCAATATATTGCATTTAATTCGTGTCAACTTAAAATAGATTCCTAACAAGTTCTTTATTCGGTGAAACTATGCAGATGTGGCACACAGGGCTGGGGCTCATTCATTCAGTAAGAAGTATTTTTGAAATAGTGATTTTGTTTGGTCTTTGAGATTCTATGTGATATTCAAATGTATGCAAATGAGTAACTCAGGCTACATTAAGTAGTTACATCAGGGGCGGCCAACGCCAGTTCTCAAGGGCCACCAAAGGGTCAGGTTTTCAGGATATCCCTGTTTCAGCACAGGTGGTTCAGTCGAAGACCCCTGATGTAAATAATCAGTCGAACACTGAGCCACCTGTGCTGAAGCAGGGATATCCTTAAAACCTGTTGGTAGCACTTGAAGACTGGAGTTGGCCACCCCCTGATTTACATGGGATTCAATAAAGTGGCAGACAGGATTATAACGCCAGAAACATGCTCATTTCTCACCTCCTGGCTGGCAAGAGTGATAATACTCGCCTGTGGGAGTGGGCGAGAAGTTCATGCAAATTAGCTTATTAGTGGCAATATATCATTCTTATTGAATACACCTAGAACTCCAATTTTATTTTACAGCTGCAAACAATCATGTTTAGGTGCATGTGCATGGCTAATCTGCCAGATTAATGAGTGGGCAATGCAGCCCTTGACCCTTTTACCCAAGTACTGTAGGGCCCCGCTCGTACGGCGGATTCCTTTCCAGGCCGCTGCCATAAAGCGGAAATCGCCGTAAAGCGGGGCCCTACTGTATTGTACCTTTGGAAACGGAGATGCAGAGCTGTAACCCGACTGTTTAGCTGACAAATGATATCTGACAAGGAGTTGCGCACGCGCTAAAACTGTTGCTTAGTGACAGTCGGATACTCAGCTGCTGAGCGCGTCATGCTGAAAATCGCCGGAAAAGCGAAACAAGCGTCAAACCAAATGATTATGGGTATACATTGGGGAACGCTGTATGAGCGGAACGCCGTAAAGCGGAGCGCTGTAATGCGGGGCCCTACTGTACTGTACTGTAGATACCTCAATAAATGGAAACCAGTGTTTTCCTCAAAATGTGATGGAACGTTTAGCAAGTCTCTATTCAGAAGCAGTTATTTTCATACAGACATTGGGTTAAAGATTCTAATTTTAATGCTGCGTTTCTGTCACTGTGCCATGTTCTTCCTTAAAATGTTAAAGGCTGGCACAAAACAAAGGTTTCTTCTGACAGTTATTACTAAAATGCTAATAAAAACAGCTGCTTGCTGGTTCAAGCCTGAACATTTTCCAGTAGCGTGCATGTACTGTGCACTTCAATGCAGGAATTAAAAAAAAAAAAAAAAATAATAATAATAATAACATTTTATATGTCTAAAACAGCCCTGCAAAGAAATGTGTCACCTGCAGTTTCTTCAAAAACACGACCACACTGCTGAATCCTGAGCTGTTGCTATGTATGGAAAAGACTCAAATGAAGCATTCTTGGGGACGTTGCCTCAAGCTCCCAAAAAGTATTTCGATATTATTATCCATTATAATGCCTTGTAATTAGCCAGTCTTAAGTGTTAGAAGTTGCGGAGAAAGTAAAAAAAAAAAACAATGGCAGTCGCATTGGTAAAAGGCGATATTCAGTACATAATGGGCGCATCGTGACACTCCCCGTGACTCCCATTTACCAACGTCACTGCTCGCAAAAACCCCACAACCCTCTGTTAACTCAGTGCTAATAACGGGACGTTATCAAAATCATTGCTGGACATTATTTTTTTCTAAAGGAAAATAAGGCGAATAAATAAAGCTAATTATATGCAAAAATAATGACCATTGTATATCTCAGGGGTGTTTTCCCCCTGTGCCCCGTTGCCTGCTCTCCAGCTCGGCTCGGCTCCAGTGTCACATGATGCCTTGGGGTCATGTGACGTCACGTTACCCCGCGGCGTCATTTGACACCGAGTTACCATGGCGACGCGTCGCCGAAGACAACGTACATAGGAGAAGTTACAGAGGGCTGGCGCGGTCCCCCGGCATTTAATTTACATGCCTTGGGGGAGAGTGTGGGACCTCTGTAACCGCCGCGCCCTCCAGTTTGCGCACCCCTGTATATCTCATTAGCATAAGCTTACCGCCATGTTAATAGCACTGTCTTGAAATAACATGGCTTGTGTTACTGTATCTCTCACCTAAAGGTGGCCTTCTCCCATTCAGACCAAGACATGTGGAGAGACTCCTGTGCAAAAAAAAAAGAGCACACCTGAGATATTTTTATTTGCATATGCAAATATTACAGGTATCTCAGGTAAGCTTCTTTCTCGCTCTCGCTCTCGCTCTCTCACTATGTGTGTATATGTGGTACGCAATGTGACGTCACAATGTCCCGTTGGCATGGCATCGAGACGCCATGTGCCGTCACGTTGGTGACATCCGTGGCGTCATTTGACACTGCGATTCAGGAGGCGAAGGAGAGCGGCAGCAAGGAGGCAGCCGCCACAGGCAAGTGCGTTCCCATCAGGCCCAACAGACAAGAGAGCGCGGCATCTGTATATGGGGGTGGACATTTTTGCCGACCCCAAACTTTGCCGCCCTAGGCTCAGGCCTAATGGGAAATCCATCACTGGGTACTCCAGAGGTCCAGCCTCCCAACTCACGTCATCATGGAATTTGTGGCGATTATTCAGACTAATCTAGAGTCTAAAATACACATTATTATAGCTATCCCTCCAATGATCGAACTACTCTAAACTTCCTTCCCATTTTTAAGGGCGTATTGCGGATGCATAAATGTTACACAGACGTAATTATTACGCACAGCTGTTTGACTGTAATTTAAGACACGTTGTTTTGCGCCCAACTCTAAATCGGGGTCCTACAGATGTAGCCAGCCTTAGGGTTCTAGGTGCCGAAGGAACCCACAGCCCAGATCTCGTGGCTTCCCCCCCAACAGCAATACATTCTTTGTTTGCCATGACGTCCAAAACCTAAATCCAGCCCCAAATCTCTACCCTACTATTTAAATCAGCAGTATTTTAATTGCTACAGTACTTTTCATATAAATCATTTTTTTTTTTTTACATAGCAACAAGGTCTGTAACAGTACAAGACAAATGTCATTTTACATTCTTCTCACAATAGCTAGGTGACACAGGGTGAATCATTCTTTCTACATGAAATTCAGTTTTATCTGCCATCATAAATAAATAAGCACTTTTCTGTGCGATATTTCCTGAAAACTCCTCATATTACCGTTAAAATTACTCTATTTTCTAGGAAGTTTCTTTAATAATGAAGTGAATAACAAAGTGAGCGTTGACTTCAAAATTGCAATTCATATACAGTATACAGCAGGAGATGATTGGCTCGTTATGGATGATTTTGCTTTATTAAACCAGTGGTGCTCGACTTCAGTCCTCAAGACTCCCCGAATAGGTCAGGTTTTAAGGACATCTCAGCTTCAGCACAGGCGGCTCAATCAGTGGCTCAATCGATAGCCTTAAAACCTGACCATTGGGGGAGTTGAGCACCCCTGTATTAAACTAAACATTTTGCAGCAATCATTCAACCCATATTCAGTGGAATGGAGCTCAAACATATCAGAGCGAGTGAGAGACAGCTTGACAGCTTATTAAATAGGGTCCTTGATGTCACTTTCTCATCCACTTTACCATTTTTATTTCTACTATCAAATGCGATTCTTTTTAATTGAAATAAATATGTTGGGAAAATGTGTTTCTGAGATTTGGAATTTGGGGCAAATCTGTGCTTGTGGTCTGAGAAAAAATAAACACATCGCACCTTATGCTCCCTGGGTTTGCATCTGGTTTTACATCACAATAAAGTTCTAGTTTGTGCATGTTCTATACAAAATTAACAGAAGCCAAACATGTAACATGCTGTATTTTAGCATCAATGCTTTTAGCATTTAGCTTGTATTTTAGCTGTATGATAAATCAGCCACGCTGTGGAGATGCAATTATACTGTTTTGTGTAGATCATTTGATTTTTAATATTAGTCCCTCGTGGTCAGTCCCAGACTCTTTACTATTTGACACACGAAAATAGGTACACTTTATTTGCTATGTTAATGCAGGATAGAGGAGCATAAAAAGCAAGTGACATGTTCTATGGGGGCTCTGTAACACGTGCAATAAAGGATATGCATGGATCATATTATCCATAAATTGCGTATTTTTAAAATGTACTTGTACTGTATTTAGTTATAGACACACGCACAATATAAAGGGTTTTAAATCCCTCACGAAAATTATCCGATATGTCATCAATTTCCCAGCTGCTTTAATTAGTTGAAAGTTCTGAGCTCCAACCACTGGCAGAAATAGATACAATAGGTACAGCGAAATGAGTAGGTACAGGGCAGTAGTACATGTAGGTACAGTACAGTAAATACATGTAGGTACAGTTGGAGGTTATGCAGTCAGCCAGCCAGCAAAGTCCTAATTGTCTTTGCTGTTCCTGCTGCTCCGTTACCTGGTTGCTAAAACACTCACTTGAATTCGCCTAAAACCATAACTGAAACTGAGGGGGTAAATCATTAAACTGTGACAGTACCACTCAAGGCTTTAATTGAAGCCAATGGGAGATTGTGTATGAAAATGTCCTGATTATCATAGGTTCATGGGTGGAAAAAACCTGAATCTGAATCTCATAGGCTTAGATTAAGTAAACTTCGATATTGATATCGCTGTGCATTAATGTTAACAAGATATATATTTTTACTGCTGCATTTACTAGTAGTTTAATACATAAATAACAAAGTGATAACTCTCATATAATGCAGCTATAAGTGTGGGCTACATTTGATGCCAGCATCGCTAAATAGCATGCAAATGAGTATGCACTGCCTAATTACATCTGCAAGAGCGTTACCTTTAACCCCCGTATCTCAAATGAGCATGCAAATAACGTGTTAAAGGCTAATTACCTGTTCACATTCTACTCAGTAAACTCCAATATCTGATAACATCGAGCTACACCAACAAATATTGCCAATTGTTATAAACTACCCATGGCTAGCCTTAGGCCTACCTTGCCCATGCATATAATGGCTACTGTAGACAGGGGCAAGATAAGACTAGCCAACCCAGAATGGAAAATAAGAATACATAATAATAACAATGTAGAACTTACTAATATATTAACCCCTTAGAAACTCATGGATAGCCACAAAGGATATTCTTTGTTCCTTACTACCCATTGCCAGTAATTGTACTGTACACTCTTTTTGGCTCATTATCACTATAACCGGATTCATCATTCAGTTATTGCAGACATAACATGCACACGATATCAATGAAAACTTGGATGATAGACAATCACAAATGCAGTAAAAATCCCAGTAGGTCCTGGAAAATAAATGCCCCCCACCCAGTGGTGTAACCTATTAAAATATGTTAATAGTATATATTTGCGCTTTTTCCACCACTACTAAAACCGCCTGGTGTTCACTGTTGGAGACTTGCATTGTCAGCCATTAGTTATGTTAGCGTGAGACAAACATACCAGGCGGTATGTGCAGTAACATGCCCTACTTCGTGCTTTGAACAGAAACAAAATGATATCTACTTTGTGCGCGTCATTTTACTCTAATACATATTCAAAGAAAATGTATACCCTGATTAACAACAGTATTTTGTTCTGTTAGTTTTCTAAGTATTCATGAATACATTACAGACCAAGCTTTAAAGCACTACTAGGATTTTCACAATCCACCTGTCAGATCTGCGACACACTTTCTCATAACACAGAGAATTTATAAGTATTTTACTGTGTATTTTTGTCATATTGGATGTAGCATTGGGCTTCTCTGTTTCTTGTTGTATACATTTGCCACGCTCAATAGCTCTCCTTTTTGACACTTATATACATATTTATTGTGTGGGGGCTCAGGGGTTCCCAAAAGAGCTTGCTGGGGTTCTGTGTGTTGTTTGTTAACTTATTTTCAGCTGTCTCAGCTATTGGAGGTTAGTGGCTCCTTCTTCCCAGGGTTTTAAGCCCGCCCCTCCCCACTTCCCAAGTCAGCAGGTCCTTTTCATTTTACTGGATATAGATCCAGGGCTGGTCTTTCTCCCTCCTAATAGAGGTAAATGAGAATTTTAATCCTAATACAGGTATATTAGTAATTTATCTGGTAGTGTTAGGACCTGTGAACTGGGTCTGCCTTGTCGTGGCTCACAGGCTTACAATGCTTTAGCCAAAAGGGTTAAACTAAATTACCCCTTTACAAGAGAATATATAAGTATTTTACTGTGTATTTTTGTCATATTGGATGTAGCATTGGGCTTCTCTGTTGCTTGTTGTAAAAAGTAAAGAGCATGTCAAAATGGAGGGGAGAAAAAGACTCCTCATAACTTGCACTTAAACCAGGTTAAAACTTAACTTTTACTGTATTTACAATTAAAATGAATCATTGAGAAAGTGAAAAAAATGTAAAACTGAACTTTTACTATATTTGCATATATAAAAACATGAATGAGCAGTCAAAACCAAAACAAACAAACAAAAAGAAATATATATACTGTAATAAGTTAGATACAATTAGGGGTGTTAAAGCGTAGAAATAAAATCAATGAGACAAGGGTTCAAAGTAACAGGTGAGTTTATCTGCACCATGGCACCATTGAGAGAAAAGAATTCCAACAAGGAACTCAGGCCTCTGAAAACATATTGCTTGGATCACATTTTTATACATTTCAAAATGAGTAATACACCCCTTAAGGGGGCTGGCTTAGAGATAAATAATAATATGATGACATACAAAAATACATATTGGTTGATACATAAATATGCTGCATACGCTATATTCTTATCGATAATTTACCATAATGTGGGCCTCTTAACCTTGTGACATAAGGGAGTTACTCTGTCCAGCCCTGTGTGTGTACTGTAGTTGTCAGATAACAGATCCTACGGTCAGCAGAAATATCTAATGCAGGAGAAATCGCTTACGAATGCTATTTCAATTTATTACATGTCTCGTAGGAATTACACAAGGGTGGGTTACATCCAGAAGCGATACTCTGCAGAATCAAACATTCACAGTTCATTCATTCACGAATGAAACAAATAAACATTCATACTGTATAAGCAAACACTCAAAATGGCGGCTTAGGCCAAAATGGAGGTGATGATAGCCACACACATTATCTCAATCTTCACAGGGGACACAAAAATAGCCACAGCCCAGTTATAAGGTCTCTATCACCACTCATAGTGTCTACCAAGTGACATATATAGATACAGTACACTGTAGCTTAATAGGCAAAAAGTGGTAACAGAGAAGCTAGCAAAACTCGAAATCATCACACTAGTAGTAACAGTGTTTTCAGCTCATAATCTGCAAATGATACAACACTATCAGAAGTCCCTTAATACTTCCATTTCCTCTGTAAGTTGTAACAAAGTAGTGAAGAGAAATGTGGAAATTTGGGGACTGGGGTAAAAGTGATAAAATTGCTAGAGAGAGATGGCAATAGATATACAGTAGGTGTAAAGAACACCCTATGTTACTGTGCAAAAACCTCAGAAGTAAAGAGCAATAGCTAGTTATACAAAGTGATAACAGTCTGAGTTGCCCCATGCACCTTTGACTTAGTACACCAAGTACCTAAATGGGTTGGTGCAGCCTCATAGGCAGTTAGTAGTAATAGGGCGGCTTGACACGATTCATTTTGTGTAGTACTCAGTTGTTTTCTATTTCCCTTCTGTAAAACCCATAATTGTAACACAAATCCCTTATAACTATCCCTTGTTCTGTAAATAGTAACAAAAGGGTTATGAGAATTGTGGAATTTGGGGGATTCGAGTTGAAATCACCAGAGAGAGAAAGTAGCTAAATATATTATGGTATATGAGTAACAATTGGGAATCCCCTATTGGTCTCGCGAGGATCCTAGATTTTCTCTAAGTCCCGCACCTCAGTCCTGTGTGAATTGAATAAAAACGGACTCAAAGTGAGGGGAGGATGTATACAGTAGATGCCTAGCATATAAAAAACTTGGGCGTGCTTCTACACACATGTCCTCTGTTGATAAATGATAGTCATCAAAATAAATCATCAGAATTATTAATGGTGACCAGTGTATAACATTGTTAGATTCATTGAAATAGACTATTGCGACTCTGTGCAGTGCAATAACATCCAATAAAAATGAACTGAGATATCCCAAATGTAGCTTTTCCCGTAAGATAAACAAAAGGGAAAGACATTAAGCCATCATTTAAGCCAGCTGGGCAAAGAGTTATCAAGGCATAAATCTATTGGGACTCTTTTCTCAGAAGTACACTGTCCCAGTCACTCTTCCTAGCTGTACGTGGTGACTATCAGCTGTTTGTTCTTATGAAACTCTCACTATTACGTGAAATCTTCAGGTCCAGGAAATGTACTTCATCCTGCCCTATCTCATGGCTTAGTCTGAGGTTGATATTGTTGTAAATTAGCTTTTCCCACAAATTCACTAAACAGTTCTCTCGTGCCCCGTTACAGGATGTATCTCGACCATAGTTCAATGTGGGAGGGGTATGGGTCACTATGTTCAGTGCAAGACACCTTCTTTTTCCCACCAGCCCAGATACAGATTGGCATAGAAGGGGGCACATGTGGTCCCTATGGCGATACCCGATATCTGGTGGTATATTTGGCTGTTAAATAGGAATTCATTTCTAGGGAGTATGAAATTTAGAAGTTTAATGAGGAGCAGTATAAATCGCGTGTCCCTAAATGGATGGGATGCCTATGCTGTGGATAATGCTTGTGTATAGGGCATCGACATCCATACTAATCATGGTAATTTCATTGTAAATGGTGACTCCCTCGAGGGACGATGTCTTTTGTACCCTTCAAATACTGTAGGAGGGTAACACCCCCACAAATGGTGTGAGATTCTGCAGTATACAGTATATTCTAGCTGTGTCTGTAATGCTGCCGATTTCTGAGACAAGAGGTTGTCCAGGGGGTGGAATCCTGTTCTTGTGGATTTGAATGTCACTATCTTGGGTTTAGTAACTAGCATAAACTCATATTCACTTTGTGCAATCACTTTATTATTTAGGCCTGACTTCACAATACCGTTAAGTTCTCTAACAATATGGTGGGATCATTTTCAAGTCTCTCATATCAGGTTTTGTCGGATTTTCGGCAACATATAGGTAGTCATTACATTCATAATAATTCAATGATCTTCTTTATCAGAAGGTTTAAAGACTATGTTTCTTTTTTTTGTAACTCTGAGAGAGCTTTGTGTTCACTGATCTCCAGATTGTCATGAGCTTTTACATGCCGTCATTTTTCAATGTCCGCAGTAAAGTAACTATTCTGATAAAAACCTCCACGTTAGCACTGGTGTGAAATGAGATCTGGGTTTGAGGTGAGAGAATGGACCTTCCCTCTTAATCTCTGTGGAATCCTCTAAGAGTGACATTAGGTCTTGTTAACAGTTGGCATTGTGTGGCTCCAGATTACTAAACCCTAGATTCTTAATACTATAGTGATCTCTCATTTAAAATATTTGTGAAGAAGTTGTCTTTTACCCATTCAATAATGTAGAAGTCCATGGGGGGTGGGGGGAAGGACAGACCCCTGTCCAATACAGGAATATGAAACACATATAGGACAAATTGAGACAGGTTAATTACCTGTGGATTAGTGTCTGAATTCTCTAATTGTAGGACATGTCCGTCTGTTTCCAGCGACTGCAATAGCCCCACTCTTCTCTGTTTCTTAGTCCTCCCCACTTTTCCCCTTCTGGTTTTCTTATTTCGTGGGGAAGGGGAGAAAGGAACCTGCCTGGGTCAATACAAACACTGTGTTCTCTCTGGGCTCAAGTTGGAGTAGGTCATTCTTTCTCACTGTCCGAAGCTTCCTACTTGGTGGAGGAGTGATTAGTGCCTGGTCTATGTCTGTTCCTAACAAATGTGTGCTTTATAGATCCTGCTTTCTCTATAGTCTCTCGAATCTCTCAGAAACTATTTCTGTTGCCTCTCCTTGAGTTCAAACATAAATGTATCTATAGTCTACTGTAGTTTTATGTTTAGGTCTTTAAATTTAGGATGCACCTTCCATTTATAAACTTCTGCCAGTTTATTGCTGAGATCATCATTAACAGCTTTTATTTCTATCAAAAGTTTCATAATGTCTCTTGAGCACTTGGATAAAATAGTATCCTAAGCTTTAACAAAAGTGTCATTGTGAATTTGATGTGAAGGGGCTAGATGTACTCTGTGACCTATGGGAATGAGTTTTGTCTTGATGTAATTTTCCAAGCTAGAAATTCCCCACCAAAGTTTCGACTGTTACTTGTATAATTTATCAATAATTTGGAAATCATTTTTTTATATGTCACTTGGTGATGGATACCTTTTTACCAGGCTGTAGATATTTTTGTGTCCCCTATTTTTATCTAAGGGTATGTATATATAGATATATATAGTGTTGACTAATCATTCATATATTTTTCATATGTAACTATAATAAAATTTCAGTTTGATATTATTTTATCTTTCTCACTGATTCATTTTAATTGTAAATACAGTACAAGTTAAGTTGTCACTTGGTTTGAGTGCAAGTTACGAGAAGTATTTTTCTCTCCTTCCGTTTTGACTTCCCTGTGTGTTATCCGGCTTCTCACGTACTGTATGATGCTGGGAGTTTCATACGTTCCTAAAACTAAATCATGACAATTCAAATCCGGACAACTTTTCACGTCTTAAATTGAGATTTGCTCACCAGTTACTTGCAATTTGATCACAAATGATCCCATTTGGGGGGCTAGGACATTGTCATGAAAATAAGTGTTCTGGTTTTTAAACACCTGAAATTAACACATTAGCACAGTAGCACAGTAGCACAGTAGCACAGTAGCACAGTAGCACAGTACTGTACACATTACAGAAACACTCATGAAAGGGTAGAGCCCCTTCAAATTTCCCTGTGCTGCAGAGATTCACTCCAGGTATATGAAGTCCATTTAAATCAGCAACATGATAACAGACCATAAGGGGTTAACACATATGATGAACTTACTCAGTTCTTTCATTGGTCTGTTCCAGTTGACGTGCTCCAGGCTTGTAAGCAATAAAGTAGCAGGATATCCTCTCCATAGGAAAGTAATCAGCGGGCACAGCTTGGACAAAAAATGGCAAGAAGGCTGGACTGTGCACAAAATATATAAAAGCCTTTATTGATTCACGGCAAACATGGATAAAAAAGGGGAGAATGAGTCCCCCCTCAGCGCTCTGACGCGTTTCGTCCACACAGGGACTTTGTCAAAGAGTGCTTTCACTCGTGTTGCATTATCCTGATATAGAAATCAAAACAGGAAGTGACGTCACGCTACTCACTCAGTTGTCCCGCCCACATTAATAAGTGGGGAGTGTATTGTGCAAGAGAGCCGACGTCACGCTCGATTGAGACTAATATATGCACCCACAATCTATCACAGAGAAAGGGAACATGTGTAAAGAGTGATGATTAAAAAAAAAAAAAAAAGAAGAAAATAAATAAATGATAGGGCTCTATTGGTAAATATGCTCACCCACATGTATAAACATATGTGTAAGAACACCAAATAGCAACGTTCCTCTATCTGCAACAAATTCATGATGAATCATGACAAGTAATGTTTTTAATGTTTGAAAATAATGATAATAATGGATAATATTAAAAACAATTAAATGCTAAAGGGGACAAAAAAATATATGTATATATAGAAAATATATATAAATAAATAACCATAAAAAATGAAAATAATAAAAATCATATATGTGAAAAACGATAATGGTAGTAAACAATATATGCATTATAACAAATCAAAAATGAAAAATGAAATAATATATCTGTATACATTTAAAATACATATACACAAACATAAATGATGAATAATACATATATAAATAAATAACACACATATGTCTCTAAATACCTTAAAGGAACCTATAGACATGATATGTAAATGAAAGGTAATAATAATCTTATTAATTATGACTACTGGAGTATCCCAATGGGTGATAATCAATCCAAAGGAATCACAAAATATGTGCAAGATGTTGAAACAACCTTTGAAAAATAGCTCTATGCAAAAGCTCTATATAAAAAAGCTCTGAAGAAAGCTCTAGGAAAGTTCTGAAGAGAGTTCTAATTAGAATCTTTCCCAAAAATATTTTCTAAAACAGACGTTAGAAAATAACATTTGAAGAGAACATGCTTTTAAAGATATATGTTAAGAAAACAAGATATCTACAAAAGATATGAAAATAATGCAAGATGTTGAAACAACCTTTGAAAAATAGCTCTATGCAAAAGCTCTATATAAAAACTCACTCTTTACACATGTTCCCTTTCTCTGTGATAAATTGTGGGTGCATATATTAGTCTCAATCGGGCGTGATGTCGCCTCTATTGCATAATATACTCCCCACTGATTAATGTGGGCAGGACAACTGAGTGAGTAGCGTGACGTCACCCCCTGAGCGCTGAGGGGGGACTCCTTCTCCCCTTTTTTATCAATGTTTGCCGGGAATCAATAAAGGCTTTTATATATTTTTGGAACAGTCCAGCCTTCTTGCCATTTTTTGTCCAAGCAGTGCCCGCTGATTACTTTCCTATGGAGAGGATATCCTGCTACTGTACACATTAGAATTCATTCATTTCTGCCACGGATACGAAACAGAATCCATGAAATTCAAACAAAGCATCTGCGATAAACACGAGTGCCTGGTGTGATTAGCCGCATAGAATACAGCAGAGCACACGAAAACGGCTCCGTGAAATGTTCGAATAACGTCTGCTGCATCTGTAAGATTCAGCATTCCCCACACTCCAACCAGTTCTCTGGGACCTGTGAAAAGCTGTTGTCCAGCCTAAATAAGTTATTCTCAAACAATTTATATTTAATAATATCAGAAAAATAATTTATCAATACATGTTTTATGTTGTAACCCATAATACCCTATTTCACAAACTAATGAAGGCTTCCGCTGCCTTCCTTTGCTTTTCTATATGTGTTGTAGGACTGTAATTATATCGGCTTGCCATTTGTAATGATAATAATAACAACTTCATATAGCAGTTTTCTCCCAATGGGACTCAAAGCAATACACAATTACAGTATAGTGCACAGTAAGCAGCATTGTACATAGAATTATTACGGACACTGTCCCTGCCCAGATGAGTTTACAATCTATGTTTTAGGGCCAGAGGCACAGGGAGACAAAGTGACTTGCCCAAGATCTCAAGTTGGATGCTGGGATTGGAACGAAGTTGCCCTGCTCAAAACTCAGTGCTGTTGTCATGGGTCAGTGCCTTTTTTCCTCACTGAGCCACTCCTTCTTGCTTTTAGACTTTCCAGAAGTGTGTAATGTCACTGTTTTGTGTGTACTGACAGTGTTTTGAAATTCCGTGTCATTGAATAAACTTGGGGCTACTTACACCACTATTCTTAAAAACAAAGAAAAACACACCAACAGATCTCCTATTTTTTTATAATGCACATTAAATCACGCAGAAGAGGAATCATCATCACAGCACTGGAATTTTTCTATGGCAATATACAGTGCTGTTGTGCTTACTTATTAAGTACAATTACAGTAGAGGAAACACTGCTACAATTTAACATTTTATCAGCAGGTTCGATGAATAGTGGGTCAAACAGCACCACTTAACATTCGCTTGACCTTGAACCACGATTAATAACCCCTTTGCCTCTTATGATCATTTCGTAATATCCGTTCTTTATTCTTATATCTATTTATAGCGTCAACTTTCTAGGTGCTTCACTAGATTAACTCACTCATAATTGACCGTTTTAGGAAGTAAAGCTTTTAAAGGAATACCATTTCTTGTAATTATTATTAATGTACTGTAATGGCTCGTTTCAAGCCTATATCTGCTGAAAAGTTGACAAGAGCTAGAATTTCCCAGGGCTATTATGGTATTAACATTGGAAAGTGCAATTCCTCAGTTCTGACTTCCGGCTGTTAAAGCCTTCTTTCAAAAGCTTTTAAAGAAAGAGTTTGCCTAGTTATATAATTCTTCGCAAGGCCCATTGTACTAGACCTCTATTTATCAATGCTATTGTATCTACAGTCTGTTTAAAGTAAGAAAGGTTCAGGATAATTAGCAACAGTGTCAATGCTCTACAAGGTGACAAGGGAGTAATTTGCTACAATAAATAACACGTTCGCTTGCCACTTTCTTTGTTTACAATGGTACAGTAGGATAACAAGGTATTAAAGAAAACAGTGGGTGGTTTATTTTAATAGATAAGGGGACATATTTTTCAAGAAGTGTACCCATGAGATACCTTCCATGCTGAAAGACACAACTGAATGGGTAATAAAGGGCCATATTTACTAAGTAGTCTAACTCCATAAGACGCCTTCCATGGTGGAAGATATCTTGCAGCCCAGAGCCATACCAGGCCATGATTGCTACATGTACGCTGTGCTGGAAGAAGTCGTATGGAGCCAAATGGCTTAGTAAATATGACCCAAGGTGTGGTGTAGGGCAGGGGTGCGCAAACTTCTCGAGCTGCGGCCCCCCTGCTGGGAGCCGCAGCGTTCGCGCGTCCCCACCCCCGCCCCTCTCCTAGTGGGTCATGTAACGTAAAGTCATGTGATCCCGCCGCGTCATTTGACTCACGTTACCACGGCGACGCGTGATGTCACATGACACCACGTTGCCATTTAAATTAAATGCCGTGGGGAAGAGCGCGGGACCTCTGTAACCGCCGCACCTGCCCTAGAGATTCCCAGGGGGGGCGCGCCCCCCACTTTGCGCACGCTGGTGTAGGGAAGAGTTGTGGGATATTATTATTATTATTATAGTTTATTTGTAAAGCGCCAACATATTCCATAGCGCGGTACAATGAGGGTACCATCAATTACATAAGCAGAATGACATAGCAAGGAAGGACAAACAAGTGCAAACAGATACATAAGGAAAGGAGAGCCCTGCTCATCGTAAGAGCTTACAATCTAGAGGATAGGTTTCAGATATATCTCAAACAGGGTTTTTATGTTACCCAATAGAGCCATTAGGATTACATTGTAATTTTAAATTGAAAATGTATTAGTATCCAGCAATTTGTACAATTTTATAGAAACGTTGGGTTGAATCAGAAATTGGATCGTACAGTATACATATCTTTGCTGGGAAGAGAAACATTGATTGTAAGGTGTTCTTCTGAAACACACACGCTTCTTGGTTTGATTCCATCTTCAACCTTGGGCTAATCACTTTGGGCCATATTAATACTTGAGTGGGCTGTAAGATACCCTGCGTCTTATCACTGCTTATTAAAGACCCTCTATCTCCAAGTGTCTCTTCTTTCACCAAGGAACAGATATTTGAGGATAAGTATTGTGCTTCAATTCTCTGAATATACTCATTGTTCACTAGTAACACTATATAATATTAATGTAGTATATTAAATTATGACACAGTGTCCTTATTGTAGCGTATCTGTAATAGTATCACCTTTCAGCAAACCTTAGGTAAAGTCCTCATTTATTATTGACTCATTCAATGACTGCCAACGTGTAATTTGTCTAATTAAAAATCCCAATATTCAGGAAAAGTAAGTGGAGGTTTGACATGGATTAGGGCATCCTGCAATAAATACATTAAACACCATATTTACTAAATTGTGCTAATTAGAATGGGTCATTAGGTTTTCTGTGGCTTACCGCCAATTAGTAAATCTTGGTCTCAACCTTACAAAGCATGAGTCACGCAGGCCGCAAGAACAGACATAGGGCCTCATGCAGTAAGCCCCGATAAGGCTTTTTCGGCATTTTATAGCCGTTTTTTGCCCTCCTGATTCAGTAAGCCCCGATAAGTGGGAATTATCGGCAACTTTTCTTCCGAAAAAAAAAATTTCGCCACCCGGCTGCCGATAAGCCACTTATCGGGACTTTTTTTTCCCGCCTGAATTCAGTAAGCCCCGATCAGCTTTTTGGTGCTGATCGGCAGGCCAGATTGGAGATTTTATGGCCAATCCAGCCCGCCAACTAAAGTTGGCAACTTGCTGAAGGAGAAGCATCGGCAAGGGCGACACTTAGGAAAAATCAGCCCCTTTTCCTGCCTGTGATTGATGCCGGGGGTCTCCGGAGCTGATACCCGCACCGGAGCCCCCCGGCATGCATCCGAGGCAGGAAAAAGGCATTTAAAAGCCACTTCATTACCTTAGCGGCTAACCGCTAAGGCAATGAAGGGGTTAACCCACCGTGCCAGCGTTATTGTGGGTAGCGGGAATGGGTGAGGGGGGTATTTGGCCCTGGGTGTGAGTTTAGGACTTGCGGGGGGGATGCGGGGGCACTTAACCCCTTCACGACCGTAGCGGTTAATACCGCTACGGTCCTGAAGGGGTTAAGGCCTCCCGCTACCCACCCGCAAGCCCTAAACAACCACCGTTGGGGCTAATGCCCCCTTCACACACCCCCACTACCCACAATAATAAAAAAAACACACCCCAGCCCCACAATAACGAATTAAATAAATAATTAAATAATTATATATATATATATATATATATATATATATATATATATATATATATATACCCAACAACACCTATACCCCCCTAACATACAGTATAGTAATGGGCAGAATGACTATTATCCACAAATGGATAATAGTGCAGTTGTCCATTTACAATACATACACAACAATAAAGACTTTAAATACATATAGCACTCACCCATGTCCCACTGCCACGATGAAGGCCATCCTCATCTTCATCCTGCCCATGCCCCATCCGCTTCTGCAAAACAAACACAAGAATTACAACATCCAAATTAATGTCCCCTAACCCCTTAATCACCATAGCGGTTATTAACCGCTACAGTTATTAAGGGGTTAAGCCACCATCACCCACATACCCTCCCCCACAAAGCCCCCCAACCGCCCTCACCCAATACCCACAGGGGAGTCCTACCAAATACCCTTGGGCCTAATACCCCCTCCCCCAGCACATACAGTACAATAATGTGCCAAATAACTATTATCCACATAGGGATAATACATTATTTGGCCATTATTAAACACATTCAATAACGTTAAAATGTAAAGAAACTTGTACTAACCTCATCAATAAGAAGTCTCCGTCGCCAGCATCATCCTTGGGGTCCGTTGCCAACATTAGAAATAGCCACAACATTTCAATATCATTAACATAACACTGAACCCCTTAATCACCTTATCGGGTACTAACCTGAAAGGTAATTAAGGGGTGAAGCCATCCTGCAATGCCTACAACAGTTATGCATAACATCCTCAGTGAAATAAAAACCAATTGCCTAACCAAATTCCATTTAATCATTCAATCTGTAGGCTCACATGCCTCATAAAACATTGCATTTACAGTGTATACATGTAGCATAACATGTAAACTGCATGTACACGCTGCAAATCAATGTTAACAATACAATAATGCCACTCAAATCGCCATATATCACAAGAAGTATATTATTTAATACAATAAACTCACCATCAATGAATTACCACACATCAATTACATCCCTAAACAATTAAAATACCATCCATACCAATTACACAATGAACTAAAGCTATCCTAACAGAGAACAACTTCAAAACATAGTCAAAAGTACACCAACAATTACAATATAATAAAGCAAGGCTTTCCATATCCTACTGTACGGCCTGGAAGCCCAAAACTTACATCTGTCTAAAAATACAATACATTTAGCACACATCAATGCATAGCCACAATGATTAACAATACAGAATTAGAAGCTTTAACAACACTATCATTTCTTACCCTGTATATATATCTGTACACATACATACAGACATACATACAGTGGGAAGAAATGATATGCATTGTAAAAAATGAAAACATGAAAAAGCAACACAAAAAACAGTTACATTAAGTACATTTCTTTATTTAACTTACCATTACTTGCCCCCACCGACTCCCGTTGATCAGCTTACTCACGAACCAATCCACGACACCATCCACGACACCATCCAGGAACAAATCCACGAACCAAACCAGGAACCAATCCAAGAACAAGTGCAGGAACCAATCCAGGAAGCAAGCCACGAAGAAATCCAAGAAACAATCCACGACACGATCCAGGAACAGGAACCCATAAAAGAAAAAAAACATAACAAATTAAACATTAAAATAATAAAACATGACAATTAAGGGTTGTACTAGTTTTATTCTTAGTGAATCTGTATTACAATACCTTGTTCCGGGGTCTTCTTGACGTCCGGTGCCACGCCCTGGTCTTCAATCTTCAGGAGGAGGTCCGTCCTCCTCGGCATCTGCCTTCAAAATGAGACGACATAGGCTTTTATAGGCCTATGACGTCACATTTGTCGTCATATGGTTCCCACGGCCCTGATTGGGCCGTGTAAACCATGTGTTTTGGCCGATGTAAAAAAATTGATGACGTCACTTAAAGGCAATGCCAGCACAGCCAATCAGAATGGCTTTGCTGCTATTGCCTTTAAGAAAACGTCATGAAATGACACATGGCCGGACTCACATGGTAAGCCAGCCAATCAGAGCGTGGGAACTCCATCCCTACTCTGATTGGTTCAAGTACTGGCCAAATAATGTATTATCCCAATGTGGATAATAGTTATTTGGCACATTATTGTACTGTATGTGCTGGGGGAGGGGGTATTAGGCCCAAGGGTATTTGGTAGGACTCCCCTGTGGGTATTGGGTGAGGGTGGTTGGGGGGCTTTGTGGGGGAGGGTATGTGGGTGATGGTGGCTTAACCCCTTAATAACTGTAGCGGTTAATAACCGCTATGGTGATTAAGGGGTTAGGGGACATTAATTTGGATGTTGTAATTCTTGTGTTTGTTTTGCAGAAGCGGATGGGGCATGGGCAGGATGAAGATGAGGATGGCCTTCATCGTGGCAGTGGGACATGGGTGAGTGCTATATGTATTTAAAGTCTTTATTGTTGTGTATGTATTGTAAATGGACAACTGCACTATTATCCATTTGTGGATAATAGTCATTCTGCCCATTACTATACTGTATGTTGTGTATTGATGCTATGTTTATTGGGGGCATTTGTCCCCAATAAACATGCTACTATGCGTTAACCCCTTCATTGCCTTAGCGGCTATCCGCTATGGTAATGAAGCAGCATTAATGTATTTTACTAATATTGTGCGGAAGCAGGAGGCCCCCTGAGCTGAAGCGCATTTATTTGTGGCTCAGAGACCCCCTGCCTCCCGAGTTACAGGCCCCGGTTTGGGCCATCGGTTACAGTGTGGACGCCATGTTTATTGCGGGGACGCTATAAACATGGCGGCGACACTGCCACCCGATGACACATACCGGGGCCTGTAACTCGGGAAGCAGGGGGTCCCTGCTCCACAAAGCAATGCGGTTCAGCTCAGGGGACCCCCTGCTCACTGTACAGTATAATTAAAAAGACATTCATGCTGCTTCATTACCGTTGCACATAGCCGCCAAGGTAAGGAACGAGTCTTTATTGATGTGTGTGTGTTTTATTTATACTGTACATGTGCAGAGGGTCTCCGGAGCAGAACAGCGTTGGTTTGAGGTCCGGGGACCCCCTGCCCCCCGAGATACAGGCCCCTTTATGGGGTGCCGGTATCCCTCTGGTTTGTTTACAGGTCGCGGTCACGTGATCGGGACCTTTAAACGCCGAGGGATACCGGCACCTCATAAAGGGGCCTGTATCTCGGGGGGCAGGGGGTCCCCGGACCTCAAACCAACGCGGTTCAGCTCCGAAGACCCCCTGCACATGTACACTATGAATAAAAGTTGTTTTTAAATACTTTTTTTGGTGCCGAAGTTTGCGCTGAGAGAGCGGCTTGTCTCTCTCAGCTGCAAACATCTATCGGCACCAAAGGCTTATCGGGAGCCTTATCGGGAGCCAGGCTGTATCGCCACAGCTCATCGGCAGCTTTGCTTTCGCAGTGCTTCAGCAGGGATCGGAAGGATTCGGCCCTTACTGAATACTGCGAGGGCAAATCGCCCAAAAAAAACTTTTTCGCAATTCGTGCCGAAAATTTTGTATCGGGGCTTACTGCATGAGGCCCATAATGCCAGTTACATATGTAGCCAACAGGACATTCCCTGGAGCCTCTGGGGGGGAAATTCAATCTTCTGCGGCTCTGTGGTTTCTCCACTCGGGCGGGCCACTGTCACGTCTTAGGAGTCATTTAGGTATTTTACAGTATACAACAAACACAATATTTCAAAGCTGTCTTTTCATTCCATGGCCCTTATTCAATATCGCCAGAGGTGGCATAATAAACATGAAACAATGCACTGAATTCCATTTAAGTGTTCCATCTATTAGACTCCACCTTCTGTAGATGGTAAAAACGTTGCTAAAAGATACAGCTTTAAACCATAGATTCCATTAAAAGCAGTAGGATTTTCCTTAAAAATATAAAGCTGTTTTGAACCAGCCTGGTTTCTGCTCTGCTGAGCAGTTCCCTGGAGGTGTAGGGACCCTCCCTTCAGGACAGAGCCACTACCAATTCTCCAATTAGCATAAAGGTATAATACACATCAATATCAGCCTACACATCACCCTCCACTGAAAAGTGCATGAGTGGTTATGGCTGACAGATGTGTGTACGTTTTAATATTTTACACTAGGGTATTTGTGCACCCACAGTTCACCTTTACAATAAGGTAACTCTGATACTGGCTTTGGCCAGCTTTTAATTGCACTAAATCACAAACGCATATGTTTAGTTTATTTAACCCCTTCATGGCATTTTCACATATTTCACAAAGTTTAGTCCACAGGAGAATAAGAAATGACATATATTCCGGCAGGTTTAGATCATGTTTTTATTTAAAAAATGCAACCAAATGACTCCATTGTTACACAGACGTAGGTTCTAAATGTAAATATGGCACTAGTATATGCACTAGTATATTGTAGCCCAAATTGGGAGGAGTGCAGGACCTCATCTTTGGTATTGAACCAATGATGACGTAATTTTCCAGTAGAGACATTCACTGAATGATCTCCTTAGTGACCAGCAATCCAATGAAAGGTTCACACCCCAGAACCAAAGAAGTCTAGCGCCTTAAAAATCCATAAGACATTCGGGGGGGGGGGGGGGAGGAGAGATCAGAAAGTCATTGCACTCTGTAAGCAAGTTACAAAATCAAATAAATATTTTTTTATACAAAATGTAGAATAATTCCCTCAGCAGGATTTTGTTTACATACGAACATTATTTTCAAAATATATATATATCATTTACACAGATAATGGAACTCCCACGTGTGCCCCAAATTCCTAAGCTTCATGGTAGGTTACAGCATGAACAGGAAACCAAATAAATTTCCAAACAGGAAATAAAGTGCTCAGTGCCGGCGTATCTCCATACAGAGCTTAATGCACGCTCTGACGCATGGGGTGGCCAACTCCAGTCCTCACGGGCTACCAACAGGTCAGGTTTTTGACTGTGCCATTGATTGAGCCACCTGTGATGAAGCAGGGATATCCTTAAAACCTGACCTGTTAGGAGCCCTTGAGGACTGGAGATGGCCAGCCCTGTTCTGACTCCTATTTTCTAGAGGAGAGTATTCACAGCTACAATGCATGAGTATAATAACCCCACCTAGCCCATAAATAGACAGCATGTACAGTATGACCCTTTCCCTTCTATCAGCATTCAAGTTTAACAGGCAAACGTGGGGTACAGAAACTGCACAAGATGTATCAAAGAAGAAAATCAAATCCATTTGAATGGGACTTTTTTTCTTTGATACATACTGTATAATGAAGTTATTTTGCACTAGAATTGCATTATTTTTGCCTTGATACACATCCCTATGCAAATACTTTGCAGATGAAATGCCCCTGTCACGTGCGTGCCAGTTTTGCCATTCTCTTCATACTGCAGCTATAACATGATATAATGTCTCTGCTATGACAGAAACCTTGACATCTTTTTCCAAACACAGATGTAAGAATTGAAAATCATATCAGCTACAGTATATCTCCATCAGTCATTACATTTGTGCATCACACCCGGGGCTTTATCTGATCAATGGACAGGTTCGGCAGATAAAGCTTCCGATGGCTACCTGGGTTCTCAAACAGTGCAGCATTTTTGGTGTTCCCTTATTGAAACTATGTATTAGTGTTTGTTAATATAGAATGTGTCGTTTAAAAGGGTGGCTGCTTGTAATATACATCCGGCCCTCTAATTTCTATGATGGCTGCCCGTATATAGAACAAGAGAAAGGTATAGATGTTATTAACCCCTTCAGTGCTGAAGGTGTCTCCCGTTCATAGCAGAGCAATGTCACAGAGGACGCTTTTCCAGTTAGATGGAGCACTTAATATTTAGCTGTTACTTTCACACTTATTCACGTGTTGTTGTTGATGGAATCAGTTGCACTATTCCATACGCAAGACTGTAAACCTACCCCTGTTAAAACAAATAAATCATTTGGTTGTATTAAAGATAAGTAATATTGATCTGCTTTGTTAATAACAATATAATCTGCTATAGTTAATATTTAGATGCACAGATAAAAAAAAATTTTTTATGGGTTCATCTTTCTTCGAGTGCTTTTCATAGACATATTATGAATTCGGTAGCATTGTGACGTCTTTATACTGCATTAATGTTCCTAACATGCTCAGTATGATTTATGACACGTCATTTAGCTTAGTTACAAACGATAGGAAACAAACTCTTGCCTCTAAGCATATTTCCTGACAATTCATAATTGCAGTATGAATGCAACACACAATACTTATTCTGTATTCAAGTTGAGAATTGTAATATACCGTTAAAACGGTAAGTACTGTACGTATCAACTGAATAATCCTAAAACAATAATTTTCCATACACTGGGGCAATTGATTTTAAGACATTAGTGCTGCTTCTTATATGAAGACCAAATAGAACTGTGGGTAGAAGAAGTTTCTGAATGAGTTGTGGACACAACTTTTTCAGGTAGCTTCGGTAAGATCACTGCCATATCGATCGGATTGACATGTTACTACTACATGATACAGTACTACAAAATGAGTGTGAATCGGCACCAGAGACCCCCGGATTCAATCCGATGTAGTAAGGATACGTTGATACGCACATCACGATTCCAGTCTCGCAGGCCTTTAGGTAGCGAGATCAGAATGTGGCAGGTTTAAGCCGCGATGTGCATATCAAAGCTACCTGAATAGCAGTTACTGGCAGCAAAAAATGCGACTTTGGACATTTGTTTGAGCTATCGCTGGGTTGGTCTGAGCGGGAGCGCTATCGATCGGTAAGAAGCTGTTTTAAAGCGGGGATGACATGTTATCGGAGCTCTCTGAATAGCTACACATGCAAACTCGCTTAAAGTGCTCTTACCAGTCGATAAGTCACTTATCGACGTTTACTGAATAGGCCCCAATTGCTCATAATAACTAAATTGTACTATTCCAAAAGACCCCCTGCGCTTCTGGAAGACAATTTATGGCCCATACAAGTAAATGGTAAGGTGTCTACGGGCACCAGAAGTTGGCTTATGAAATCGCACATCTTAGTAAAATATCTGTTACTATCTTGGTACCCTATCCGTTTTAAATTGTAAATGTCTTCTTACACTTTTTCACAATACTTATTTGTATGCAGTGTATACATCCCATAAGGTACTGCACCGACACACTTTATTTGAGCAAATACCCAGTATGTACCTGGCAGATACCTGGAATGCGCCGCTCCTCACCTCTGACAAGCCCCGTTGCGTTTGCCTTCCCAGCCTGGGTTCATGCCTGGCTGACGGGCGGCTGATCTGTTAAATGATAATGATTAGGATTTAATAGGCTGCAATGCTTCGCGTGTCTACCAGATGGCATAAATTCATGAATTGTAATGCAGTATATATATATATACTGTGCAGTATTGCAGCCAGCGGGAATAAAATGCTTCAATCCCTGCCTGGAAAATACCTCAATGCACTCGGGCAGAAAACAGTCACACTAGCCGAGCTCGAATAAAGTGTGTCGCCAGTGTACACTAAAACACTATTAACTTATAAAAGGTACACCTACTTTTTTGTGCACTTAAAAATATTTTAAGAGGAACGATGCATTGAGACGTTCATCTCATTTTCTAGTATACAGTATGCTGGGGTACAGTAAAAAGATAGAGACAGCCCTATAACTATAATCAACAGTTCAACACATGTAACTCGGACAGAAGAGAGATCTTGAATTGTCTGTGCAGCCCTTGGAATTGTAACTAGGACAGGCTTGTGTTGATCACTGTTGGACTCATCTTCAGGAGATTAAAATATCAATTAGTGAGCAGTGAAAACAAGACACCTACTGTACAGTGTGGTGAAGAAGTCTTTAGAAAAAATGCACAGGGCGTACTGTGTTTTTAAAATAAATTGCTTGGTACTTGTGTAGCACTTTCATGAATCTTTTTGGCACTTAAATGTCTCAGAACCAGAGTACTAATCAGTAAACACATTTCAATTACTCACTTATATTGTTTGCGCGTAACTGAACCAGTAACACCTGTTAGCAAATATTAAATAGTTGTAACAAAATATTGAAATCAAATTAAAATGCCTTTTCTAGCAAGACATGATGCTTTAAGCTTTATAAGGTGAGCAATGAGTTTGATTAAAAGTATGTGATACCAAAAGTGACCCACTGTACAAGAGCCCCAAGCTCTCTAACAATCTACTTTAGATCAAGGGATCAATCAGTCAGCAGCAGGCAAAAAGAAAGAGCACGGAATGCTGACATAGCTGTAATACATCGAACAAAATGTACAGTGCCCTTCAATGCTGGTCATTTAGTTTGGCTAAACGGTGTGTAGACACAAAGATGTTTATAGAAGGCAGCTGTTCTTCTATGGATGGATTAACATGGTTCCACAATAGAATACAGTCTAACCCCTACCAACCTAGAGTGGTCTGATCGTATTCATTTTCTAAGTATTTTCAATCCTGGTACCCTTTGCCTGGCAGTCACATTTTACAATCTGCCAAATGTATGTATGTATGTATATCGTTATTTATATAGCATCCACAACTCCTCTCAGCACTTTACAAATAGACAATAGACAAATAGAGAATGATATTACAGTAAGTGCAACAAACAAAATCAGACGATATTAAAAGAAATTTCTGCCCCGGAGACCTTACAATCTAAGTAGTATGGTGGGAGACTTACTGAGTGTGAGGGCGTGCCACCGGTACGGGGCAGTGGGGAAAAAAGTTTTAAGGCGAGAGACAGCAGTACAGTTGGAAGGGGTGCAAAGGAGACAGTTATGGGTAGAGCGCAGGAGACAAGCAAGGGCCCAACAAGAGATCAAATCTATTACATCTAGCCAAAAAATTAGAATCAGAGTAAACAATCATTACAATGAAGGACGTATGCTGTCTTCCAAGAACATTTATGTATTTTTAAGGCTCAATAAGAGTGCATATCAAGTTTTCACAAGTATGACTAATAGAGCAAAAGTAATCTGGAATCCCAAATTACTTTAATCTCACTGCGGTCATCTTAAAGAAAGGATGCCCAACATGAAGGCAACATGTACTTCCTTACCTGTCTCATCCTACACACCCTCATATGTTTGATACATACAAATTGGTATACTTTATTTGCTAGTCGGGTGGGATAGAGGAGCTTCCACCCAAGTGATACCACAAAGGCAAAATAACACGTACTGTACAATTTACTATCAATGAAATATGTGTATTTATAGATTCATTTGTATATACTTATATACACACAAAATAGAAATGGTATTAAATCCCCCCCAACCCACTGATCATTAGCAGATTAAATTACCCGATTGCAAAAACACCTAGTGACTCCTCTGTCAGCCAAACTTACTTATTCTAGTGACATCCAATCTATAACACAGCACATTAACAAAAACAAAAAAATAATGCTGACACCTTGCTTGTGCAGTGCCTATTATTATAACCGTGTAAGACGTTATGAGGATATGTAACAGTGCCCAGGACATACTTGAAAATGAGAGGTAACTCTCAATGTATTACCTCCTGGTAAAATATTTTATAAATAAATAATGCATAGATAAAACATGCCTTTTTGGGATTCCCATTTGCAACCCTATTGTCATTAGGTCACCTAGAGAAAGTGTGTACAGAGAAAAGAGGAGAGGTCCCAGGACAGAGCCCTGGGGTACCCCCACAGAGAGATCGATAGAGGAGGAGATGTTAGCAGAAGAGACACAAAGTACGATGGGAGAGGTAGGAGGAGATCCAGGATAGAGCTTTGTTATGAATACCAAGAGTATGGAGAATGTGAAGGAGAAGAGGGTGGTCCATATTATCAAATGCTGCAGATAGATCGAGTAATATGAGCAGAATGTAATGACCTCTGTCTTTGGCAGCTTGGAGGTCATTAGTTATTTTAGTGAGGGCTGTTTCCGTGGAGTGAGCAGTATGGAAGCCAGATTGTAGAGGGTCTGGGAGAGAAGAGGTGTTGAGAAAATGGAGCAAGCGAGAGAATACAAGATGTTCAAGGAGTCTAGAGGCAAAAGGCAGGAGGGAGACAGGATGATAGTTAGAAAGACAAGTAGGGTCAAGCTTGCTGTTTTTGAGTAATGGTATAATTGTTGCATGTTTGAAGGAGGAGGGAAAGGTACCACAGTGGAGGGTGGAGTTAAAAATGTGTGTGAGCGTAGGGATTATAGTAGAAGCAAGAGGTTTTAGGAGATGGGAAGGAATGGGGTCAAGAAGGCAAGTGGTAGAGGGAAAAGAGGAGATCAAAAGTGACACATCCTCCTCTGAGACAGCGGAAAAAGAGTCAAGGAAGGCAGGAGTAGAGTTAGGAAGTGGTGTAGGATGGGGGGAGGAAACAGAGGGGATGTTCTGACGTATGGATTCCACCAGGAGATGGAGGAAGAAAAAGATGCAGCTGAGGGTGGTCTGAGTAGAGAGTCAAAGACAGAGAAGAGTTGGCGTGGGTTACATAGTTACATAGTTACATAGTAGATGAGGTTGAAAAAAGACAAGGGTCCATCAAGTTCAACCTATGCTAAATTTACACAACAGATACTTTATCCTATATCTATACTTACTTATTGATCCAGAGGAAGGCAAACAAAAAACCCCAGTGTCATATCATCCAATGATATCTCATAAGGGGAAAAATTAATTCTTTCCTGACTCCAAGAATTGGCAATCAGATTAATCCCTGGATCAACATCCTTCCCATGTATACAGCTGAACCCCCTTATAACGCTGTGCTTGGGGTCAAGAATCATATCGCGCTTTAAGCAGATCGCGTTAGAAATAACGTACAATTGTATGCATTGTACAATAAAGTATTTAAGATACCAATAATTGTGTTGTAAAGCATTTAGAAATACGAAAATTGGGAGCCACGCTTGCATCGTGTTATAAGCGGATTCGCGCTGAAACGGATCACGTTATAACAGGGTTGAACTGTACTTATTTGGTATATCCCTGTATACCTTTCCCATCTAAAAAGATGTCCAACCTTTTTTTGAACAAATCTATTGTATCTGCCATCACAGTCTCCATGGGTAATGAAATCCACATTTTAACTGCCCTTACTGTAAAGAACCCTTTCCTTTGTTGCTGGTGAAATTTCCTTTCCTCCAACCTTAAGGGATGGCCTAGAGTCCTTTCTACTGCCCGTGGGATGAATAGTTCTTTTGAAAGCTCCTTGTATTGTCCCTGAATATATTTGTATATAGTTATCATATCCCCTCTTAGACGCCTCTTTTCTAATGTAAATAAATCTAATTTAGCTAGCCTCTCCTCATAAGTTAGATTGTCCATCCCATTTATTAATTTGGTGGCTCTTCTCTGCACTCTCTCTAGTTCCATAATGTCTTTTCTTAGGATTGGTGCGCAAAATTGTCAATTGGGTTAGAGTTGTGCATATTGATTAGTGAAGAAAAGTAGGTTTCTTTAGACTGAGAGAGATCAGAGTTGAAACAGGATAGCATCAATTTTTAGTGAAGGAAGTTTGCGAGAGTGTGAGATTTCCTTCAGAGGCTTTCAGAGGAACGAGTGGAGGAACGCAGCATGCGCATGTGGGAATTTAGCCAGAGTCTGGGGTTAGAAGGGTGAGGACGTCAGAGAGAAAGCGGGCATGTAAATCAAGAGAGGAGGATAAGGCAAAGTTGTAGTTCCTGACCTGGTTGTCAGGGTCTGGAGCAGAACTGAGAGAGGAGCGGGAGGCACGTAAAGTGGAATCAAAAGCTGGTAGGTTAATAGAGCGCAGGTTTCTGCAGAAATTAGGGGTAGATGGAGGTGGAGAAGGGGAAAAGCGAGAGAGAGAAAATGAGATGAGGTGATGGTCAGTGAGAGGAAATTGAGAAATCAGAGAGAGAAAAGTGTTTAGTAAAAACCAGGTCTAGGTAGTGGACATCCTTGTGGGTGCTGGCTGAAGTCCACTGTTGAAGGCCAAAAGAAGAAGTTAGAGAGAAAACAGGAACCCCAAGGGAGTGAGGGGTCATCAATGTGGCAGTTGAAGTCCCCAAGGAGAACAGGGTTGTCTGAGGAGAGAAAGAAAGAGAGCCAGGATTCAAAGTGAAAGAGAAAGGCAGAAGGGGGATGAGTAGAGGTAGGAGGGCGATGGATGACCGCCATGTGGACAGGGAGAGGAGAGAAGATCTGGACAGTGTGAGCCTCAAAGGAGGGAAAAGCAAGCGAGGGACCAATAGGAAGCCTATGGTAACAGCAGATAGAGGAGAGGAGGAGTCCCACGCCTCCAACCCTGCCATCACGGCACAGAGTGTGGGAGAAAGAAATGCCACCATAAGAGAGGGAAGCTTACAGCGCAGAGTCAGACTGAGTGAGCCAGGTCTCAGTTATAGCAGAGCAGAGAGTGAGAGAGAAAGAAGTCATGCACAGAGAGGAACTTGTTAGAGAGGGAGCGAGCATTCCAAAGGGCAAAGAGAAAGTGAGAGAGGAGGGAGGGTGGCAGGGGATGGGTATGAGGTTGGAGGGGTTGCCCTATGCTAGCTTCAAACACTGCAGATGCAGCTTCACGCAATAGACTAAATGTTCCTTTGAGGCATCATTTGTATGCCTACAACTATAACTAAAACATCTGCACTGTTCACCCTGTTTCATGATAAACATATTGGAACATTAGTATTGTAAATACTACTGGCTTGTTTCTAAACTGCATTATACAGGAAAGAGTTTCACACATTTTTAGTCAATGATACTGTATACTCTAATTGGTTTGAATTAAAAAAGTTAAAACTTAAAAAGTTTCCCAAGCGTGCATCTAAAATGTGAAATTGGTAGTGTGAAGAAGTAGTCCAAGCCGCCGGTTTTTATTTTTTACTTTTAATATGTGTATCAATTCAATCCACACAATGATAAGTAATTAGCTAAATTGACAATCGATCCATTCTCCTGTGATCGATCGCCGAGGATTCAGCTTGGCGGTTCAGTAAATAGCTGTCAGTGCAGCAGAAAAGGACCAAAGATGCAAAGTTCTGTGGGAAAGATCATGTGACCAGGCAGTCACAAGATAAGGTGCATGGCTAGAGAGAATGCAGGGCTAAAAAAGGGGTGTGACAGAGCCTGTTCCAGAAGAGGAAGGGGGTGTGACTTTGTAAATGGTTGCTATAGCAACAAACAATTCTTGTTACCTTATAATACATAAAAAAAGTCACAAAGTTGTTTTAAAAAAAATGCTACAAGTATTTTCTCATAGTACAGAACTGATTTCTTAAAAAAAAAAACATGTAGGATATTGCTTGGTCTGCAGCTTAAACCTTCACATTGTTTACAACTACGATTTACAATAGTTTATTTTTTATTTTTTGGTCGCAAAACCATTTAAAGAAATTCCCTGCTGTATTTCTACCTGCCTAGCTGTGGAATAATATTACAACGATATTTCCGTAGGCTATTAGTGACTGAATGTAGAAAATGGTGCCCAATCAATTAGAAGGATTCTGGACTCTTAAATTATTGACAGAAGAGCAGAGTAATGGCTTGAAATGCTTTTAGCTTAATTGACTAACCTTTTAATAGGCCTTTAAAGTTGGCATGTTTCCATGATTCTTATAAAAAAAAATTTAGAGGAAGAAATTGCTGAGGTGATCAGAACACTTATGGAATGTTAAATAAAAGTGGTGCTGACTCCTTTCAATGGCAAAAACATGACTTGAAGTAAAAGTAAAGTATGTTACACGCACACAGTCGAAGATCCACAAAGCTCTGTTAAGTCCGGGCTCATAACATCACGTTACCTAAACCGGTGATGGACATTATTTTCACTAATGTTAACTCCTATAAACAAAGCAGATTATATGCAAAGACTACCACCATTTTTTATCTCGTTGGCATAGGCTTACCATCACATTATTGTAGCACAATGTTGCGTTGGCTTCCAATAACATGACGTTATGGAAGCGTTACTCCCATCCAGACCCTGAACAAGAGCTCTTTCTCACTCTCTCTCTCTCTCCTCCTTCTCCTCCAGGTCTTCCTCATCTTCTAGATCAAGGGTGGGCAACTCGAGTCCTCAAGGGCCACGAGCAGGTCAGGTTTCCAGGATATCCCTACTTCAGCACACGTGGCTCAGTCTTTGACTGCACCACCTGTGTTGAAGCAGGAATATCCTTAAACGGACCTGTTGGTGGCTCATGGTGACTGGGGCTACCCACCCCTGTTCTAGATCATCCACCTTCTACCCAAGTACAACCTCCTTGGCCTTTTAAGATGCATGTTAAGGCATAAGGTTAACTTAGGTTACCATCACGTTAAGTCAGTTAATGCAGCTTTGTGGAAATGGCCCACTGAGAGCAGGTGGACCATGGACATTTCAAATTAGATTCCTATCCGAAGTACAAGATAAGAGGATGTGAGATGGATAAGGCATATTAAGGTTTTCCTTGCCTGCAATCCCATTATTTCACTATCATGCACTGTTCAGAAGAAGTAACACTCTGTGGCTCATACAGTATGTATCAAAGCCACAGTGGTGGGTGCAATTCTGGTGCAAAAACACTGCCCCACAAAACAAATCTATTGGTGTTAATAGTATATTTTTCTTTAATATGTATGCTGCTGATTTTCTTGCCCCTCAGTTGCATTTTTGCCATGATATGTAGACCCCTGTACGTTTGAGGGAAAACTCATACATTATGTAGCTGTGGAGTCCACCTGGTAGGATAATATTCCATTAAGATGAAAGTGATATATGATCACGACACACATTCTACTAGTACAGCTACCTGACGTAAAGTCCTACTGTGTACTAACATGATCTTGGATTTTATATCTTTTGTGTGTCAAGATTGTAGAGCTAGCATTGTCATTTGTCTGGTACGCGTGACTTTTAGTTTGTTGTCTGAAATGACTTTTTGACGCATTGTGTCATGTTGCGTACCTGGTACAATTTAAATGAAAACAGAATTACAGTATGTGTATTTTTTATTTTTTGAACAATATTATTAAATATCTATTTGCTAGTTTAACATACTTTATAATAGTAACAATGTAATCCACAGTGGAGAGATGCGGTACACAGCATGCAAGGGAGAAAAAATGGAGTACAGCACCTCCAAAAGGAATTATAATGATTTATTTTGTGGGTGACATAGGAGACATCAATGGCAGATGTGTTAAGGAAAAAACTCTGACGCATTTCGGGCATAGCTTGCCCTTTTTCAAAGAGTATATTGCTCCCTTATGTAATCACCTGTTTTATACATCACCGGATTCAAAGTGTAACCCAGAACTGGAAGTGACGTGACGTCCGAACGGGAGCGCCTCCAGGATCATGTTGCAACATGGCACAGAGCCTGGAGACAATCTATCCATCGGTAACAGCACAACCTACAGTGTGGGAGTCCACATGAAATGTATAATAGCTGACGCTATTTGGAAGAAGCCACACCACGATCAGTGATGACATGTCCATGGAGAATACAACTCATCAACACATTCCCCCCAAAAGTGGGAGTGGTGATTGAGAAATATCAGCCACTAGCAGGTCCCCTACAGAAAATGGCTACATAACGTATAAAACAGGGTGCATGACATCATACTAAATAGACACTTCTCAGTGTCAAAAAATGGTTAATAACTGAAAAACATAATGAAATAAAAAAACATAACAGGGAGGTAATTAAAATACATAATCCAAAGTATATAGTTCTAATTGAATATTTGTATGATCCGATTATTAATATATATATATATATATATATATATATATATATATATCTTATAAACATAGTGCTAATCAACAGTAAATATAATGATATATATATATCTATATATAATATAAAGTAATAAACCGGAAATAGCCGTGTTAGTCCAGTTGCGATAGTGCAGAATAAATGAGTTTTTCAGTATTAGGTGATACCTTTTTTTATTGGGACTAACAATTTATGTCATAGGACAAGCTTTCGAGAATTTTCCTCTCTTCTTCAGGTCGCAATACTGATATACAAAGGTTTCTACGACTCAGACTAATATAAAGTATATACAATATAGCAATAAAAATGTATAACTGAACCATGGGTGATGGATCAAACATGAATAAGGCGTGTATGACAAATGTCACGAGGTATCATATTATTGCACCATCACAGGGATACTAATGTGTGAAGTTATGATAAACTGTTCTCAACAGTATATAGATACAATCAGACACGAATAAACATAAGCCTATGATCATGTAGATATAATATGAAGAGAAACTCATAGTTTAAACAACAAGTAAGAGAATCTGTATGACAAACATTCCACTCAAAATCACTCTGTTGATATCCAAGTTAACATTAGATGAATAGTATATATAATATATCTAAGATGTTAATTTGCCCAAAGCGAATAGTAATATAACGTCTAGGATCAGGAATCTATCATCTTCTAGTAAGAAGAACTGGCATGGATTTGTATAAAGAGTGGAAATTTGCTTGACAATAATGACCTATGAATACTGTACACATAAGTGACTATACATGAGTGAATATGCAGATCTATTACTTTGAAGTTTTGTAAATAAACCATTATAATGAACTGAAATGACTAGTATATAAGTCACAGGAATGTCTATAAAAATAGTAATAATAATAATACATGTGGAAGCGAGCAGAAGTTACATGATGGAAGCTTAAAGCCCAAGGGAAATCAAGCAAGAAAAGGCTTGAGTTCCCAGTCAATATTCATCCCTAGAGGGGGACAAACAACCCAGGGTGTATATCCAAAACATTTCTCTACGGTTTAGTATAGTTTCTCTGTTTCCACCTCTAATCTGTACATTTGTCTGGTACGCATGAGTTTGTTGTCTGAAATGACTTTTTGACGCATTGTGTCATGTTGCGTACCTGGTACAATGTAAATGAAAACAGAATTACAGTATGTGTATTTTTTATTTTGTGAACAATATTAAATATCTATTTGCTAGCTTAACATACTTTATAATAGCCATACTATTTTGTTGATGAATATAATTAAAAAATCTGTGCAGCATCACATTTTTTTAATAATTGTTATTAATGTTGTGGATTTGATTTGCCCGTTTTCCCCCGAAAGGCTGTTTCGTGTGTCTTTATTGGGTAACAATGTTAACGCCTGTAATACTTACTGTGTTATTTCTTGTGTTATTCCACATGAATGGGGGAAATAATGCTTGATACATCTGCATGAAGCATTCATGGAAGGTCTTCTCCAGCTCTTGTACATTGCATATAGTACTACAATTTTGCCTCGCCTTTTTCTTTGCCATAACTGGATATTTGTATTGGTAACCTTTGCAATCTGTTTGGAGCAAAACTATTAATATTTTTTTCTTTCTGTCTCTCGGTTGCTACTGAATGTGACTATTCTAATAAAATGAAAATATTCTTTGAATATTACTTTAGCTATTGCAATTGGATAACCACACTCTCGAATAAACACTATGCTGAATGAGGATCTAATTCTTCTCCACATGCATTACTATCTAAGCTGTTCGATCCCACACTGGATACCTGATTCTTTACTTTAATGAAGAAGCACATTGAATAATGAGTACGTTGCCCGACACTCAATCACTCAGCAGGATATTGGTTGTGATTTCATAAATGCAACACAGTCAATTCCAATCAAAACCCACTGGCTACTATTCCTCTCTGTACTGACAGCAATACAGCAAAACCATTCCTACAAGTACACTTAACATCAAGACATGATTACAACACTTACCAAGCATTTTAACACTTATCTGAGATGTAATTGTACTGATGGACTGATATTATTAATGCCATATTCAAAAATTACATAATTACATTATCACATAAATAGTTGCCACGGTGTTGTAAACTTTCCAGTTTTCTTTTAAATCTCATAGCTAGCGCTTCATATATCTAAAAACTAGTCGTTTGTGTTCTGTCTAGTTCAGTATATTCTTTCCATTCATTGAATACATCAGAGTTGCTTCTATTTGTCTTCTAAGTATTAACCATTAAGAACCAAAGCATTGCCCAGCCTTGTGTGTCCACTTCCAAACTGAGATGCCAAAATAGACTACTATGGAATTACTACCAAAGAATGACTCTTAAGGACCAGAATTACGTTAATCCTGTACATGGTCACACTGTCCCTATTATTTATTTATGGACAAAATGGGTTTCATTTCACTCCTCGGAAAGTTCTGTCACTGTATGTTCCATCACTTGTAATACCCGGGTCTTTTTCTTTGTAATAAATGACAATTCTGCCTCTACGGTAGTTCTGAATGCCATAATGTGCTGACATTTTAAAGCCAAGCCAATCAGCAAACAGACAGATATTCCCTGAATGCCAATCATCTGAATATCCTTCTCAATGAGATGCTGTGTTATGTACAGTTCTTTGATTTAGTACCAAATCTATAACGGTTTCATTTTGGCATTTTTTTGCCCCAATATTCAGTGCCCATATAAGTATGGTTTGTGCTGCTATGAGTGTGCCCTGTATATAGATCTAGACATATGATCTTTAACACTTAGATGATACTTTGGTCAGGCATCTCTTTTATGCCTAGAATCCTAGTAGTGTGACTTGAAAATGTATAGCAGTACACCTTGGATATAGGGCCTTTAACACACACATACAGGCATACAGTACATACATCTACCGCACTCACCGCTCCACTTCTGCTGCGCCATTATGCAAATCCCTACACTGGCTTCCCATATCCTGTAGAATATAATTTTAAATCCTAGCTCTGATTTACTGTACAAAGTTCTCAATAACGTTGCTCACTCTTAGATCTCAACCCTCTTAGTTACGTAGTTACAAATTTACATAGTAGATGAGGTTGAAAAAATACATCAAGTTCAACCTATGCTAAATTTAGATGACAGATACTCATCCTATATTTGTATGTTATAGTAGTTTGATCCAGAGGAAGGCAAAGAAAAACACCCCAGTGAAATATCATCTAATGATAAGGGGGAAAATAAATTCCTTCCTGACTACAAATATAAAAAAGACCAATAGCTGATAGTGAAAATATTAGGTACTGTGATAAAATAATGGATCTCAATAGTGGTATATTACCCTTAGGAAATCACATAAAATTCAGCTAGCACTCAAATCCCCACGGATTAACTAAAATCAATGTTCAAAGTATTTAATGACAATAATAAATGTTTAGACCAAAAAAATAAGTCCAAAAGATGTGTAAGTATGCAGTCCAAGAAAAACAAAGTTAAAGAGCAAAAATATGATGAAAAAATATTAATGTTAGCAATCAGATTACTCCCTGGATCAACATCCTTCCCATGTTAACTTATTTGGAATATCCCTGTATACCTTTCCTTTCTAAAAAGAAAGATGTCCAAACGTTTTTGAACAAATCTATTGTATCCGTCATCAGTCACTATGGGTAATGAATTCCACATTTTAATTGCCCTTACTGTAAAGAACCCGTTCCTTTGTTGCGGATGAAATCTCCTTTCCTCCAATTGTAGCTGGGTCCCCCTGTCCTTTCCTCGGAAGCGGGATTGGGGCAGGGGGAGGCTATGGGCGATCAGCGGCGCTGCGGCGGCTGAGTGCAGGCAGGGAGAGGGAGCTCCGTTAATCCGGAGCTCTGCGGCAGACGCCCAGGCAGGGTGCCGCCATTTCTAATGTGCCACGCCTGCGCAGAAGAGCCTCGGAGGCCATTGGAGGAAGCTGCGCATGCGCACTGGAGAGATAGAAGCGGCGGCCATCTTCAACATAGCTCCGCAGGGAACTACACTCCCCAGGGTGCTTTGGGACATATATCCACGTAGGCAGTGTTAGCCATTAGGGCTCCCCAATTCTCCTGAGGTAAAAGAGATCCATTTGGCGCACTTAGAGCGCGAGGAGGCAGTTGGAGCCAGGACAGAGGAGGGGAAGGTAGGGTCTGGGTGTCAGCGACCTTTCCCCAGTAGCTGCTAGTAGTGAGGATAGGCATCAGCGAAGACGCCGCACGGTGTTTCGCGGCCTTCGTTCTGGGACGAGACCACCTACGTTAAGAGACTCTTAAAGGTAAGACCCTCCTACCGGAGCTCACCCCACGCAGAGGCGGACGCCATCGCTGACGACGACGTCGCTGGATCAGCGGATCCCTGTTGCTAGTCAGCCGCACCGGATACTGGAGTAACTGGCAGGTACCTCAATAAAGTGCACCAACGGATCAAGGGTAGCGCAACCATACACACTTTTGGGTGGGCCTGGACATTGAGGAAAAGGACACCAGGGTATTGGTGCCAAGCACCCTTTGTACTGTGGGGACACTCATTTGGTGCATTGGGATTGGGTGTGCTATATATTCAGAAAAGAGTTATTATATACCAGCGTGTGTAATTACTGTTTGGGTTCCTGTGAGGGGTGTATCCTGCTACGCTGGGCACCCCGCAGGTGGTGGCACTGCACAGAGATGAGCAAGATATCACTCCTGGCTCCCAGTGGCGGAGGCTCAGGACTGGTAGCCAAACAGGTAAGGGCAGTACCGGTAGTCTCTTTAGTCAGGGGGATAGAGAGCTAAAACAACCTTAAGGGATGACCCTGTGTTGTTTGTATATCCCAAAATATATCACTAAATGCCCCTTATGTTCTACCCATGACATCTGCCTTTCCTCCTGCCTTATTATCTTGTCTGACTGCAACATACAAGACTTCCCCCGTGCTGCACCCTGTATCTGGAATTTCCTACTAACCGCATACCATCAGACTCCCCCCCAGCTTTCCACATTTGGAGACAATGAGGAGTTTACTTTCCACACAAAACCATAAAATATATCAAGTTCTATATTTAAGCAGCACTGTGTACATTTCTGTTAAAAAGATCTGTGAGGTGTAAAATGACACAGAACTATCTTGCTCACACGTCCACAAGCTCCTTACAATGTATTAGATACCACTGCACACTAAAAGAAAGTATTACAAATGTTTGGAGAGCTTCCAAGGTGCCACTTGCCAAAGACTTGATACAGAACACAACCCCCTTCATCCTAACATGGTAAAGTTAAATCATAACACACCAGGCTAAATTCACAAAAACAATATCAAAGGATTAATCTTGCATACAAGTAGATATTACCTTACATTGATTTGAGTGTGTTGCACATATTTATTTATTTAGCAAATGTTTTACCAGGAAGTAATACATTGAGGGTTACCTCTCGTTTTCAAGTATGTCCTGGGCACAGAGTTAGGCTAAGTCCCCGCTGGCGCTGAGCGCGCTCATGCTTGGAAAGCGCTCCAAGCATGAGCGCCGGGTGTCCGGCTTGTACGCGCGCGGGGGAGGGGCACTGCGCGTAGTTCAACACGCAGGTAAGTATAGATTTTTTTGCTTACCTACACGCCGATCGCGGCTGAGCGTGTGTGCACGCACAACGCGCGCCGCGCGCACTGCGTGAGCAGGGACTTACATATATCTATATATGTAAGTCTCCTCCGCTAGCGCCGCTCGCTCAGCCCGATCAGCGCTAGCGGGTTCTTAGCCTTATGATGACAAATACCTGGTCACAAATACGTAGTTACATTAAGTGAGCAGTGTTACACATTATATACAAGACACAGCATGCACAGTTACAGATAATATATATTATAGGCGTATGTAACAGTTACAGACAGATTAAAATGTGAGACAGCTTTAGTTTTGAAAGAATTTAGACAGGTGACGGCTGCAACGAGAGTGTTATTCAGCAACTGTTATACAGAAAGAACAGCTTCTGCTCAGCTATAATATATTTTGTGTGTGAGGGGTGCATACAAGGATAGAATATGACAGCAAAAGGGTAAAAAGTATACCCATGAAAGAGATGCACTCAACCTTTTCAATTTCTGAACTCTATTTCATACTGGAAAGAGATGGACTCCACTAATACATATCTTTATTATTATAGTATTCAGCAACTGCTCCCACTACGGAGAAACACAGTCATTTTCATTCGAGTTATTTTGGGGTCAAAGGACCCCATTTAATAAATTGGGACAACATAATCCCTGCACTGCAGAAGATTTTAGCCCCATTGATTTGAGTTGAGCTGCACTTTTCCCAGCGTGAGGTACAGTAGACGTGTATTCACAGCATATTGACTAGGAGCCGAAGTATAAACGTTAGAAAAGTGCTTCTACGTGAACCAAGTTCTGTGAAGCGTCTGGTTGTAGGTTCGCAGAATGCGCAGACTGCAGGAAAGAAATGACATATTATTAGTCTGAGAGGTTTATGCCACACGGTTCTATTTGATGTTTTTCATTGAGTAAACTGAAACAATAACAGATATTCTGTACACAGAATGAAAAAAATCCAATGATATTATCTTGCGTCATTCATTAAGATTGGTCATCTTTGAAAGTGGTTCAAATCACTTTGGTTTACTGACACTATAGATCAGGAGTGCGCAAACTGGGGGGCGCAAGATTTTCATGGGCGAGTGCAGCGGTTACAGAGGCATTAAAATTAAATGCCGGGGGATCGCGCGAGGCCTCTGCAACTTCCCTTTCCTTGTCTTCGGCGATGCGCCGCCATGGCAACACAGCATGAAATGATGCATCGGGGCCGCGTGACATCACGTTGCCATGGCAATGTAACGTCATGTGACTGGCAGCATCATTCGACGCCGAGTGCAGGCAGGGGGGTGCAGACTGAAAAGTTTGTGCACCCTTGCTATTGATGAGAGTTCCATTGGGAGCAAATTCTACTTACTAGTTATTTACTTACTTACTTGAGAGAGAGACTGAGGAGGGGGCGCGGAAGAGAGAGGCTGAGGAGGGGGCATGGAAGAGAGAGGCTGAGGAGGGGGCATGGAAGAGAGAGGACGAGGAGGGGGCATGGAAGAGAGAGGATGAGGTGGAGAGAAGATGAGGGGGGAGGGTGAAAGAATGGAGCAAGAGAATGGGGGGGAAGGAGAGAGAGAATAGGGGAGGGAGGTAGAGAATGGGGGGGAGGAGGGAGAGAGACAATGGGGGAGGGAGGTAGAGAATGAAAACAAAACTCGAAGGTTCAGTGGGGAGGGGACGGCGCACAGATGAAGGTTAGCCTAGGGTGCCAAGTACCCTTACACCGGCCCTGCTTATTAGTATAACATTACCAGCATCATCCAACTTATCGAGGGGTTCAAACTAGCACACTGAAAATATAATTTTTTGCCTTAATATATAGTGCCGCTCATATTTTTACTCCAAAGCTCTTTCTCCTAGTAAGATTATTTAACAAATTGGAAAATTAATACTTATTAAGTAACCCTAAAGAACTAAACACTTTTTAAATATTTTAATACATCATTATTTATATTTTATATACGGTATTAAGACATACCTTTTTGTGCTGCTTGAAATCTTTACTGCTGTGATGAAATGCTCAGTAGTCATTACATTTGTTAGAAAAAGTGTGAGTACAGGTATGGCTACTGTAAGTAATACACACAGTGCCTCTTCCTTTCTAGCATTACATTAGGAATATTTACTCAGTCATGTTAAATATTAAATCAGGAACAAGCATATGATTCACTTCTAACCATTTCAATTAAATAATATTTGTGTCCCATTTTCAGCATGTATAGCTTCCAGGCTCATTAATAACAGGTCATATACACAGGGACATAATGTAGCTACAGCTGTGCATAAAGGAACTTGAGTTCTTATCACTTATTACGACACTGGCTGCTTTCAGTACTCAGAATGCTGTGGATCAAATTGACTAGAATTTTTATGGGATGTTAACAAAAAGTCCCGGAACCATCAAGATTCCCCCTTTCTTCTGCTCACCAATATACTGTACCAACCATCATTCAACCAATAAGATATACAGTAACACAAAGAACACCAAACAGGAGTCTAAACAGCTAGAGCTTTTACTATATCATAACTTAAATACACTTAAAGAATTTAACTCCAATTTACCAATCCATTTTACCAGGATAGTGGAGCACAACGGTGCCACCATCTACACTGCCAAGTACTGCCCCCACACTCTGGTTCATCCAAATTTAACCATAACCCAGCTGAGGAAGATTCATGTACCCACCACGTCCATCCCTCCTTCCTCCTCCCTCCTCCCTCCCTTCAACAGCCTCTCAGCAGCCCCCCCTCCCCCCACCCCTGCACCCCCCTCCCCGGTACGATAATCCTGGGCCCTGGGGAGAGTAGAGGGAGACCCCAAGAGGAAAGGGTAATGCTCCCTCTCCCACTCTGAAGGGAAAATTTCACAAGTCGCCATTGTTTGGTTTACAGAGATCAGTTTGTTAATATCTTCCTATACAACACATTACAACTACTATATGTTGTTTAGATTTGCTCCCCGGGGGATATTTCCTCTCTTCTCAGTCAGCAATAAGATAGTGGTTTCATTGGGAGCATAAAACTTACTTCTGTAATTGGATGATATTATGGACATCTGTGTTCTCTCATTATTAACTGAAGAGCATGTGAAGGTTCTTTATTGTATTTTCCATTGTTCTTGTGATTCCTTTATTGTTTTTATTGACTAAGGATAACACTTCACTAAGCAAGCATTGCATGAATAAATAGTACTCAACAGGCACTGCGTATCAATGCAATGAAAAGTACGCTTCAGTGCACATCAATAATTATTTTTTATGTCCCACGTGGGTCCGTGTCAATTGTAGAAAGTATATTGTATCTAAGGTGTACAGTAGCTTTGCTGCAAGTATATTTGAGAAAGATTCATCCATAAAGGACTCCAAAGGTGATGCAAATTGAAGCTGCACCATTTTGACTGTGTTCCCTTTTTGCGTTGATGGGGATTATTTCTTAAACTGTAAAATTCTGTGTGATGGAGCCCATATCAGCACTAACAGAGCATATTGTCATACAGTCAAAATGGTGCCATTTCTGTTTGCCTCATTTCCCAAGCAATACTTCAATTACCTACGCTTGATACAAATGATATGACCCCCAGATCCCTGCTCATGAATTCAGGTTTTGCATAAACTTTACAATAAGGGTCAGATATACAGTACTAAGACGCAGGGTAAAGTGACATTCAAGTCAGTGGGAGTTAACGCTGGAGCAGTGTGTGATACCGTGCAACGGACCTTAGTGAATCCCGGCGTAAGTGGAGAATGTACCCCAATTAGGCGTATCAGCGTTCTATCTCGCATTCACTGCTCAAGTCAATGACAGGTAACATGTGATCGACCTCAGATACCCCTTAGTGCAGTGTTTTTCAAACAGGGTTCATAGTAACCCTTGGGATCCCCAGGTATCCCTAAAGGGTTCCCTGCAATTTTCTGGTCAATTGAAAATTTGTTTCAAATACAGAAGAATGTACAATGCAGCTGATCACAGAGACGCTATAAGAGATGGTTGGGGGTTGCTCAGAATTTCACTTAGGGTTCCTTAACCAAAAAAAGGTTGGGAACCACTGCCTTTGTGATTACTGACCTTAGTGCAGGGTTTCTCAACTCCACTCCTCAAGACCCCCCAACAGGTCAGGTTTTCAGGATATCGCTGCTTCAGCACAGGTGGCACAATCAGTGGCCGTGCTTCAGCGCAGGTGGCTCAATCAAAAATTGAGCCACCTGTGCTGAAGCAGGATATCCTGAAAGCCTGAACTGTTGGGGGGTCTTGAGGACTGGAGTTGAGAACCCTTCTCTTAGTGAGTTATATTTCAAAATCATGTATCCAATAAATGCAATGTTATTTTTTTTCACAAGCTGTTTATTGCCACAGTTAAGTGAAAAAATGAAGCACAATAGAATGCTAACTATATACAGGCATACCCCATATTAACGTAATGGGACCGGAGCATGAATGTAAAGTGAAAATGTACTTAAAGTGAAGCACTACCTGTTTTCCACTTATCGATGCATGTACTGTACTGCAATCGTCCTATACTGTACGTGTTTAACTGATGTAAATAACACATTTATAACAGACTCCATAGTCTCCCCGCTTGCGCACAGTTTCAATACAGGTAGGGAGCCGGTATTGCTGTTCAGGACGTGCTGAGAGGCGCATGCGCGAGCTGCCGTTTGTCTATTGGGCGATATGTCCTTACTCGCGAGTGTACTTAAAGTGAGTGTCCTTAAACTGGGGTATGCCTGTAAATTATTAAAAAAACAATAATACCAAGTGAACAATGTGCTTGTGTGTTGTAGTGAACAAATCATTCAGATGGATGGCAATAGGAGAATAACTGGTCACTTGCAACTCTCTCTTAAAAAACACATAAAGAGGACATAGCGTGACACAGTTTAATGCACATGCAAATGAGAATAAAATGGGGAAAGGACACACTCACATTCTCCCAAGTATCAAAAGCATTGAGTGCTTTAAGGGCACACTCTCGCCATTCTGGATCACCCGAGATCCTCTGGCAGGGAAAGTCCTTAGGTATACCGGCCCGCGAGTCAGACTTGGATCAGCCGATCCTCGTGGTCAATGGCGCCTTTGTCTGCACTTCCGCATCTGCGCGCGCATACAGGTTCAGTGACACGTCAGGGACAGGACTCTTTCTCACTGGCTACGGGATCCTCGGAGGGTCAAAAACCCTACGCGTTTCGCCTGCTTCCATTTCGGCTTCGGTTGTGGAACCCCTGAGGAAGCCAAAACGGAAGCAGGCAAAACGAGTAGGGTTTTTGACCCTCTTTATGTATTTCTTGAGAGAGTTGCAAGTGACCAGTTATTCTCCTGTTGCCATTCATGTGAGTGATTTGTTTACTACAACACACGCAGTACATGCACTTGGTATTATATGTTTTTTAGCATTTTTATAGTTAGCATTCTATTGCGCTTCATTTTTTCACTTAACTTCACTGTATACAGCCCTTTTTTTGGAGCTGCACAGGATAAGTCTAATGAGATATATTATTGTTGCAATCTTGCGCTTTTATCAATCACTTCACAGTTTTTTGCCACAGGAAGACAAATAATAAACCTCCTTGTCCTGTATGAGATATCTAGTGCCTGACAAGCATATTCTCAGTCTGATGGACACCTTTTCTTAATTACTTTTTAACTACAGCAACCTTTAAGCAAGACACTAGGCTACACATTAAAAAGACACAGCAAAGCAGACAGAGATTATTTTAATTCCACATACCAACATCTTGGTAGTTTGCAAACCAGGAAATCACCAACCAAGCTAAAATATCTTCTTAGGATTTTCTGTTGTCGATACATTTTTAACATTCTCTTTTATTTGCTCAGCGCAAAAGTACAGTTTTCAGCACTCGATGCAGGCTGAAAGAAACCAGTTCATCATATTACTGTTAATCTAAGACTAAATCCGGAGACCTGACCCCAACCCCTGCCCACAAACCAAGCAAGCTCTCAATGCACCTAACCATAATGTTCCATCCCCTA